>JABUIW010000022.1:249262-262358 GCA_013363375.1 Menidia beryllina
ACACACACACACACACACACACACACACACACACACACACACACACATGCTGACTTACTTAAAGAGCCCATCAGTGCACACACTCATATAGAGTGTCCCCTAGACAGAGCCAGAAGTCACATTCAATTTGGGAATGATCTGCCAGAGGATATTCTTGGAAAAGGACATATAGCGAATATGTGCATACCTAGTGAAACGCAAGGAGAAGTCTTAATCTCGTCTTCAGGGGAGAGGATTACTTGTAAGGTTAGCCATGTTGAATTATCAGTCGGGCTTTCCGGCCATCGCTTTGGAGCGGGGACATCTGCGAAGATGCTGCATCAGGACAGCAGAGGGATGCAAAGTATCCCCCGATAGGCCGCATCTTTCTGAGTCAAACGGAAAAAAAGAAAGAAAAATATATCATACATATATATTTCTTGACTAATTAAACCGTTTGCTTCGCTAATAAACCGTCTCACCTTTCGTTTTTTTTCTATTTCCAGTGCGGTGGCTCTATCAACATCGACTGGACATTAAAATTCTTCATGGTAGATTATAGTGTTTAATTACTTGGAGCAGCAGGCAGATGGTGTTCACATGAGCCATCCGGATCTGCAGTCCTGACTCTCACATTCTTCTCCGTGGATTTCCGTGGCACACGCATCCCTGGAGCGACACAAAATTCAGACACTGACGTAGAAACCGATTGATTAAACTGGTCAAAATGGAGGTCTCAGCTGGACTACAAATCCATAAAACTCAAAAGATTTCGTCCAAGTTTGTCTGGTGATTTTTCTATATTTTAAATCCCTTAATCGGTGAGAATTGATTGACGCAGGGATTGGAGACGACGTAGACTGTTGACTGACATTTAAACCAGTTTTCTCTTTTTCTGTTCGTCCACAAAGGTGTGTGATTCTCCCCGTCGTCAAGGAAACGCTCAAATGACGTGAAAAAAGGGCGATTACCGCACAGAAAAGAGCAAACATGGACGATGATTTGCAATTGAAGTGAAACTCAATACGTATACGACAAAAAAAAATAATCTTACATACACTGTCAGGAATTGGCGGTTTCATCCATGCATCTATTGTCTGTAGCCATAATTCCCAGTAGAGATACGGGGGTCTGGAGGCCAACCATACCCTGGACAGGTTGCCAGTCTATAATAAGACCACAAACAAGCACACGTATTGGCTATTTAGAGTCTCCAGGTAAGCTATCCTGCATGTTTTTGACAGTGTGGAGGTTTGCATGTTCTCTCCATGCATGAAAACTCTCTGAGGGGGCGAAAGTGTTCGCGTCAATTCAAAGAAGAGTCCCTCTTAATTTCCCCCGCTTTACCTCTGCGCTCCCACACTGGTTCGCACAATATCAACTGTCCACCTCAGTGCCTCTTCTCTGACATCAACAATGAATAAAGACAAAAGGAGCAAATAAGATCCAAGCGGTTTAGCACCTGAACCCCGCCGAGGACAATAAACGTCACGGGGATATTTATAGCCCAGTATGTGGAGAATGCCCAATTCCCCTCTCTGTAATAACACACTTGCATCTGCTAATGGTATCAGAGCAAAAAAAAACTGCTCTGCTCCACATGAGACGGGGGTTTGGAGAAGTGAAAATAGAAAAGAGCGTGTTGCATCAGCTCCAGCCCGCGCCACTGCACACTTTCTATTAACTTACACTTTAAGCCCCTTGTAACCCAAACCCCAACCAACTGGTGCTCAAGACCAGCGACTATATATACATATCCATCACTCACCTTCACAAGTGCAAAGGCAGCACAGCACAGCGACCTGTGTCACCATCAGACTCATGGTGCAATCCCAATGAAACTCCAGGGCTTTGACCACCTAAAACTTTCTGTTAAAGATCATTTCAGGAGTAAGAAAATCTTTATTTTGTCTTTTTACTCTGACTCCTGTGGTTGATTTTCTGCTAAAACACGTGTTTATTCCACTGATTTACTTGTATGTGAAGCTGAAAGCTACAAAATGACTCTTTACAGGATGCCTACCATATTACCACAGTAGGAAATATATATTATTATTATTAATATATCATTATTATATTTGAATTTAGAAGGTGGCATATTTTGACTATGTAATCTATCTTAATGACTTCTTTTGGTTACAAAATTGTTTGATTGTGGAAAAACAGCCTTTTAAAAAAGTCATGTTAAAAGTTAAGTAGTGGATATTTTCAAGTTTCTAGAATATTGACATCATTTGTGCTCTTTTGTGCAATGTGGTGTATTTCGGATTAGCATTTTAAACTGCAGGGATGCACAAAACCAGTGCGAGCAGTTGCGTGACTGTTTCACGTCTGTTGATGATGAACTTGTGCCATCCTACTTGTTCGAACTCAAAATTCAGTCCTTTGTGATTTCCTCCAAGCGGTCGTGTTTGTTCTGTTTTGCCTGGTGCAGCTCAAAGGTAAGCCAGATTGATTGCCACCCCTCCCCTTTAAAGTCCAGATAGTAAAGGGCTGTTCCGTGCATTTTTATTTTACAATTCTGCCATAGTGGAACTTTAAATAAATAGTGGAACTTAATGTGCTGAACGAGCAAATAGAAGACATAATTTGCTTAGATAGATACTTGCCCACATAATGACACGAACAAAGGCCTCCAGTGTAGTTGTAAAATGCATGAATGTGTGCTCGACTGTGGGCATATGATTGAATAAACCTCTCTGATGAGTCTGAAGGTTGCCTGGAGGTGTTATCGAGGCCAAGTCGAGTCCTCCCTCGCTTATTAAAAACACGGCTGTGGAAATAGAAACGGACATGTGCCACCAGCTGCCCCTCGTCCAAGACATGTGCCCTCAGAGCTCCTCCGTGTGATTAAGAAGTCTGGTTCGGTGGTCCTGGGAGTCAGAAATGAGCCGAGCAAGTAGCCGAGGTGTGATAATGGATTTGGCAAAGAGTGGTTTAATGTGCGTGTGTGTGCACAGAGCTAAACGCCCTCCTGACTGGGACTAGATCCACAGCTGTGGACAGAAACTCCACGCGTTGTGTGTCCAGTTCTTGTTTTGGGACACGCCCGCCCCGTCCCGGCAGCTCCCGCCAAAAAGGGGGAAGGAGGAAAACACCTGCACGTGCGGTGGATGACCATGTGTGTGGCTCCCTGAGAACAGAACCGTCTGGATCTGTAGCATCCTGCAGCATTAAGAATTCATAAAAAAAAGAAAAGGAAAGAAGGAGCCACTGACCAATGCCACGCACTCTTAGTCCACTTAGTCCAGATTCAGGTGTCGGCGCATTTGATTTGATTTAAAATTTTAAAAAAATCTCCTTATTGACAAAAAATCTGTATCTGTATCAAATATATATATATAAATATATATATATACACTATATTGCCAAAAGTATTTGCTCACCTGCCTTGACTCACATATGAGCTTAAGTGACATCCCGTTCCTAATCCATAGGGTTCAATATGACGTCGGTCCACCCTTTGCAGCTAGAACAGCTTCAACTCTTCTGGGAAGGCTGTCCACAAGGTTTAGGAGTGTGTTTATGGGAATTTTTGACCATTCTTCCAGAAGCGCATTTGTGAGGTCGCACACTGATGTTGGACGAGAAGGCCTGGCTCTCAGTCTCCGCTCTAATTCATCCCAAAGGTGTTCTATCGGGTTGAGGTCAGGACTCTGTGCAGGCCAGTCAAGTTCATCCACACCAGACTCTGTCATCCATGTCTTTATGGACCTTGCTTTGTGCACTGGTGCACAGTCATGTTGGAAGAGGAAGGGGCCAGCTCCAAACTGTTCCCACAAAGTTGGGAGCATGGAATTGTCCAAAATGTCTTGGTATGCTGAAGCATTCAGAGTTCCTTTCACTGGAACTAAGGGGCCAAGCCCAGCTCCTGAAAAACAACCCCACACCATAATCCCCCCTCCACCAAACTTTACACTTGGCACAATGCAGTCAGACAAGTACCGTTCTCCTGGCAACCGCCAAACCCAGACCCGTCCATCAGATTGCCAGATGGAGAAGCGCGATTCGTCACTCCAGAGAACGCGTCTCCACTGCTCTAGAGTCCAGTGGCGGCGTGCTTTACACCACCGCATCCGACGCTTTGCATTGCACTTGGTGATGTATGGCTTGGATGCAGCTGCTCGACCATGGAAACCCATTCCATGAAGCTCTATGCGCACTGTTCTTGAGCTAATCTGAAGGCCACATGAAGTTTGGAGGTCTGTAGTGATTGACTCTGCAGAAAGTTGGCGACCTCTTCGCACTATGCGCGTCAGCATCCGCTGACCCCGCTCCGTCAGTTTACGTGGCCTACCACTTCGTGGCTGAGTTGCTGTCGTTCCCAAACACTTCCATTTTCTTATAATACAGCTGACAGTTGACTGTGGAATATTTAGGAGCGAGGAAATTTCACGACTGGATTTGTTGCACAGGTGGCATCCTATCACAGTTCCACGCTGGAATTCACTGAGCTCCTGAGAGCGACCCATTCTTTCACAAATGTTTGTAAAAACAGTCTGCATGCCTAGGTGCTTGAATTTATACACCTGTGGCCATGGAAGTGATTGGAACACCTGATTCCGATAATTTGGATGGGTGAGCAAATACTTTTGGCAATATAGTGTATATTATATTTCCGATGGGCTCACACACAGAGGGTTCAAAGGGCTCCACTGTTCTCCCCTTGTGTGTGTGTGGGTTTCCTGTCCTGTCCACCGTCCAAAAACATGCCTGGTTGGAGTAATGGGTCACTCCAAATCCAGCTGTGGGGTGAATGTGTGAATGTGAGTGTGTGTTTGTGGCTGATTGTCTCGACCTGTCTAGGCTTCAGACTTTGTGGGATTACTTCCTATCAGGAAGCCTCGAAACCTTTTGAGAAATCGGGGCTAATGTTTTAAAGGGGACATATTATGCAAAACCAAGTTTTTAATCATTTGATTATGTACTTTTGGGACTGTGGAGGGCCTATCAGCAGGCAAAGTGTGAAAAAAAATGACTCAGTCATGTTTTTGTGGGCTGCATCAGTCTCAGTACAGGAGATAAATCAGGAGGTTTCAGGAGTGGGTAGTTTCTGACATCATTAGCTCTAGCTCATTATAATATTCCATCCTTTCACCTGCATGTTGCCCCCCACCTCAGCTTACCCCGCTTATCTGTGGCAGACGTCGTGGTAGCGTGAGCGTTAGCATGGTAGCGTTAGCATGGTAGCGTTAGCACGGTAGCGTTAGCATGGTAGCGTTAGCGTGCCGACTTCGGGACACCTCCCGGAAGAAGTGGGTGGATTGCCTGTGTCTCATTTGCATTTAAAGAGACAGGCACTCCAAAGCGAGCGCTCTGAACGGGGCTGTTTTGGCAGGGGGACTGAACTGCTATTGGGCTTCATCCTTATGGTATTTTGACCAAAGCTTGTCGCAGACATTACATTAGGACACCAGGGAACTAGTTTAACTTGTTGAAAAAGGGTATAATATGTCTCCTTTAATGTTTATCTATTCCCAAACCAGTCTCAGGCTGGCTCGGTGTGGTCAAGCGAACCTCAAAAAAGAAAACTTTTGTGCACAGATCGACTCAGTAAACGCTCTCATTCCTCACAAAGTCAGAAATCCACATCGCCTCATGTGTCCTCGCAGACAAATGTGCAAATCGATTTTACAGCTAAGCATTCGTGTCGCGCGCAAACTCTGCTGCAATAACATGCACTTGTGTTTCACACACATTTGCGCACGTTTGTGGGTTTCGGGGCTTCGAAAAAAAACAAAGAGTGTATATTTCTGCCGGTGTAAATCATTTCAGCACAGCTGCAGTCTGTTGCTCCGTCTATCCTCGGATAAGCCGTCTCAAATCTCCCCGCGACCATCATGTGGCCTCGCCTGGCCGCCCCTCAAAGTGCACAAACCCCAGTGTGTGTGTGTGTGTGTGTTGAGGAGAATGTGCCGTGCACAGAATGCTTCGCAGCAAATGCCCATTCTGAGACTATGTGTTAGAGCAAGTGAGTGTGTGATTATGGGTGTAACTAGTACCTTCTAATCCCCGAAAGAAACATCTGCTTTTTCACTTTTTGCTTTGGCAGCTAGCGCGAAGACGCTATGGTCCAGTTCGGCATTTTATATATCTGATTACTGAATTAAAATGCACCTCCTTGTTAGCTTAGATAGCAAAATTATAGTATAGAGTGTCAAGAAACGTAAGCAGCCGAACTGTAATAAAACCCAACATTACTTGAATTTATTTGTGTGTCTAAACCACTGAATTTCGATTTGCTCAAATCAAAAGAACCCAAACACAGAGCCAGACTGCAGAAAGTGAGGAAAAGTTAAAAAAAAAGAAGAATATCAGAGGAAAAGGGTGGTGAGAGAATGTAGGGGGTGCACAGAGGCTGCAGAGGCACATGGAGTTTGGATTTGGGCTCCTGTGGATGGACCCGTCACATTTCATCCTTCAGTACTCCAGAAAGTGCCCAAAACCTTTCTCTCTCTCTCACACACATCCACGCATGCACTTGTAACTTACGAAATCATGCAGATTCATGCATGCAAAAGAACCCTAGCCCTTACAACTTGTCCTACATATTTCAAAATGTTGCCAACCACATGAAACCCATAAAAAATGGGAGAATTACCAACACAGTTTGGTCCCTTTCGAAAAAAAAGAAGACGCAGAGGAATGATGACTGAAGCCTCACTGCCAACTTTTGTGTTCTGTATGAAGACAAAAAAGCTTTTGGGAAAGTAAACAAATCCATTTGAACAAAATAAAAAATATGTAATAAGGTTGTCACTAAGCAAAACATCCTTAAAGGTTACTCTTCTGGTTTCTCTGTGTATTGATTCAAAGCTAAAACAGCTAACGGCTAACGCAAACAACACTGTTCTGTCGATGCACAGGACACACACACACACACACAGAAACATGCAGCCTAATAAACACACACTGACAGATGTTTCTGATCGAGGTGGCCGGTGTGAGAGCGAGAGCCTTTTTGGACGGAGGCCTTTTTTTGCACGCACAATATAGCTCGATGAAAAGATCCTGGCCTCCGCGCGCCCAGCAGAGACTTCCTAATGAGCCGGGGAGAGCGTCCGTGCACGCTAACGCTTCCATAAGAGCAACCTGTAGCCTCCGCACACACTCCGCACACACTCTGCACACACTCCGCACACACTCTGCACACACTCCGGCCCGCTCGCTGCCATTGTGGAGGCGGAAAACATACTTTGCATTATTCATGTGGGACCTCGCAAGACGGAAAGTGAAAAAAAAGTGTTAATGTGGTGGGAGAACAGATTCCACCCATTTTCTTTTGGTGAGATGTCCTGATGTAATTACTGATACACTAATAATGTAATCATCACCAGTAAGAGGTTCACTCAACCCAAACTTAAGTACCACCAGTAACTCAGTAAAGAGGAAAACAAAACCCATTATAAGAAATGTCTCTTTGGAGAACAGATTTCAGTGCCTTAATAGTTTAATCTTCTTAAATCTGAATTTAACCTATTTTTTTTATCATTGCTCGAACATAAAGCCGGTTTTCTTTCAAGAAAATTATTTATGGGACATACTTGTGGTTAAAAACACCCACATGAATGCATACCGTAGGTTTTTAAGGAATAAATCTGTATCCTGCTTAACTTAGAGAATGGTGTAAACTGGGAGAAAGAAAGATTTGATGTTTCATCATTAAGGGGTAGAATGCTTATTATCACGTGTCACGTCACATTTCCCTTCAGTCAAAGGAAATTGAACTTTTTCTGTGTTATCCCTTATAAACAGCCATGTTCAACTGATGGACAATATCTCACTTTAGATCAGAAATAAAGGCTTTAAAGTTGTCTTGTGACTTGACCAAGGCTGCTTTGGTTTACAGTCTTTCACATCTTGAATGAAGGAAAGAATGTTGGATATCTCCCCCAAACTTGGATGGGATAGAACATTATCCATCCTTTTAATGTCCCACCAAACGTCTGCTAGACCAGGACGATCCCAGCCTGATGATCCCAGCTAAACACAGTAAACACAGTTGTAAATCTGCAGCTGTGAAGACGTATGAAAATGACCTGCTTTGACCGGTATTGCGCCCAGCTCCCACAATTCTTACCGAGTGCTTTTAGCCGTCTTCTAAATGTCATAATGCATCCTCACACAACACACAACACAAAACACACGTGTAAGAAGACGGGAATGTCACTGATCGGCTCAAAGTAACAGGACTTATCGCCCCTGGTATTTAACTCCCGCCGGGTCATTTTGTTCCTGCCCACAGGTGTTAGGAGTTAATGTTGCTGACCATGGGAGTGGCGTTGGGATTTGGGCGTTCAGGGCCGTGAACAACGGGTCTCCGGGTTTTATCCGGGGTTCGGAAGAACAGCATTAAGCGGAAATGTGAAGCATCCTGATATCAGCAGTTTGGGGCTGTTCAAATCATAGATCAAACCAAATTCAAAGATTTTTTTCTGATGTCAATTTCTGGAAAATTGGATTTTATTTTTTGGATATCGAATTTTTCTAAAGCATGATTGAAGATGATAACCCATCAATTAAATGCTCAGATGGATTTCTGCGTCAGGAAAACACAAAATCAGCACCGAATGGGCCAAATATCATTCTTAGTTATCTAAAATCCATAAGGTTTTTTTAGCTTCTAGAAGGAACTCCAGTTGCTCCAATGTTTGCTTGGTACCTACTTATGTTTTTGCTTTAAATAGATCTAAAATAATCTTTGTGTTTTTGTATCTGTTTAATGGAAGAATTTAATTCTATTTAATTCTATTTCCGTCCACAGATTGAATGGCAAATTATGTAAAAAAGAGATATGTGGACAAACAATATGGTGAGAGACAAACTTTGAGCTGATAAATATGAAAATATAGCAATAAATAGACAATGAAATAAAGTGTTAAATGAAAATAAGGAAATTAAATGACACAAACATTTGATTAAATATGTGTATCGGAATAGGATCCACATGGAAAACTGGGATGCTTCCTCCAGACTGGGAGGTGGATGGATTGTATGCTGAGACGTGCCTCAGGCCCGAAAAGGAGCTCTGAGGCCGGGTTCGTTCCTCAAAGCTTGGCCTGGACTCACACACACACACACACACACACACACACACACACACACACACACACACACACACACACACACACACACACACACACACACACACACAAAGAGAGGCCATCTGGAAAAAGGCAGAATCCACTGCAGTGATCGTTATAAATTGACATTATAAATTGACGTCCCCGGCCAGCACCACACAGAGACGTGGCGCTCCGACTTTTCCGTCCCGCAGTCACGTTTCGAGAAGAATGTCTGGTTGCCCCGTGCGTGATCTTTTTCTGACCCTTCCCAAGTAACCTTTAACCGAACCACTATCCCTCCACTCGGAGGTTATCTATCGACTCTGCTGTGGGTCTGCTCTAAAATAAACTGCCTAACCGGTATGTGTGGTTTGGTTTATTACATTATTACGGGCTGCTTCAGAGCCTAAAACTCAGACAAGTTGCTCATTTTAGGAACAAAATCTGATCTTTTGGACGCATGGGGGGTCATTTCTGAAGCCTGATTTGGCAAAAAGTTTACACCAGCATGCAGATTGGGGAAGGGAGACAAAGTTTTTTCACTGGACTTCTATTGGAGGAAGTCATCAGTGTTGTCAATCTTACAGAATGATGTTCAATTTTACAGCCTACATCGGTGATCCTGTGTTAAAGGGTAAAATAGAACTTAGTTCTATTTTACCGTTTAGTGTCATCATACACTAAAGCTCCATCCCACAATGAATTTCTTTTAAACTGAAACACAGCCTGTTCTTAGTTTGGCTTCGAAGAGACATTAGTAACTTGCGTCCTGTTGTGCTTGAGAGAGTCTCGATTAAAAGCGATCGAGTTGAAATGAAGTGGAAGAAAACCCAGCGGGAGCTTGGTAACTTTTCAGGAAGAACATTTCAAATGAGGGGAATGGCACGGATACAAAGGCAGTGTGTAAAACCACCACAACACAACTCCCTTCATTAAGTTTAATGTTGTTTTGTGTGTTGAAAGAACTTCAATGAGCACTGCAGTAACATGGAGTTCAGATAGCTTTATATAATATCTGTTGCTAAGAATGATTTTTTGCTATTTTTTTTTTATTTTGTTATACCAAAAAAAAGTTTAGAAGTTTAGATTTTAATTACCGGCTTAAGATAAATATCAATCTGAAACTAAACTGCCATTAAATATAAGGATGTGTTCATTTTTGCATTGACCTAACCTCCAATCAGAGCAATTCTGCAAGCCAAGGGATATCTAAATGTTTATTGAAAGCTAATATTGTATACTAGGGGCTCTTAAATAGAGGACAGTGCCTGGTTTCAGCTCTGAAAACGTCTCATGAGGGGATGCATGCTCAGAGGAAGCCACTAGGGGGGAGATGTGAGTCTTCTACTTCCTGTCCTGCAGCCAGCAGGAGCTGCTGGTGCATTCGAGTCCAGAGCAGAGACTCAGAAAGCGCGTTCTGTAAAAAGGTTTCAGGGGGCTGGACCCGGGGGAAACTATAAATGTTGTCTTGTGTTTCGGATAGAAGCCCACACAACCTCCAGTGTTCCCGTGCTTGGATACGCTCGCGAAGGGCTTTCCACCTCTCGGAGCGACCTCGGCTAATTAACCACAGGCATTTAATTTGGGGGCAGAGGAGACCCGAGACCTGCTCCCAAACGTCCCCGGAGGAAACCGGGATGAGGGGGGAAAGGCAAAGGCGGAGGGGACCAATAAAAAAATGAGCAGGATTTAGGTTCAAGGGGGCCCAGGGCAGAGGTTCGGGCCCTGAGCACCTGTCACACACACACACACACACACACATACACATTGAATGCCATTGATGAACCAAGCAAGGTCAGCTTTGGGGGGGTGGACACCTGTCAATCAGGCCAGGAGGAAAAACAGCCAGGACTTGGCTACCGTGTCTCAGGTTTAAGACAGCTAAGCTGGTCCGAGGCAAGCTATCGACATTCTCACGGAAAACCCTGTAACAAGATAACGATCTTACGATATTACACCGACATCGAGAAACATTTTGCACACTAGCACATTACGAAGGATGAGACGGGTGAAATGCCCCCACCGGAAACAGATATTTGATTGTCTCCATCTGAACAGTATGGAGATGTATAAACAATGGACAAAGCCTACAAAAACAAGCATATCAATTTGTTTTTATCCTCAAATTCTAGTACAAATGTAAAAAAAACTCCTCCATGAGATAGCAAAATAAAGTCCTGTTGGCGTCCTTAACACTATAAACTAAAGCAATTTGAAACAATATTTCCAATAACTGTGCATAAAAAATGAAAAAAGTGAAAAATTAAAAGTGAAAAAAGAAAAAAAACTCAGGCCTTATGATTCTCAGGCTTGGAACGAGCCCCCCCCCGCCCCTCTGGAGCTTCTTGATAATGACTTTGTAATTTGTTCAGAAGTTTAAACTCCAGGATGGCATTTGCTCCTCTTTAATACGGGACGGCGCGGACAGGGACACTGTGTTCGCATCACAGACACACACCGGGAGCTTTAGCGGAAAATATTTGGCACCCTGGGATGTGAACAGGCGCCTGGGAATAGCCGGGAGTGAGAGCTCGTTCAACAAAGTCACACCAGCGGCAGAAATCCCGGGCACTTCAAGGAAACGCGCGGCGAGCCAGACCATTTCTGAAGCGAATTTTGTTATTCCCAGAGCAACTCAGGCTGCAAATCTACAGACAAATTCACCAGAGGCATCTCATATTCATGCTAGGTGTGATAATGTTGCTAATTTGAGCCTTAATAGGTCTAGGATTGGGACTTTTGGGGTCTTTTTTTATGATTTTTCTGCAAATTTTAGCTTGGAAAAACTTACACCTTCTTGAGAATAATCCTTGATGTCTATTAAAGCAGAATGGGTTTATAAAAATACGAGTAAAGGAATTTCATTGTGCAAAACTGCACATCTACAGACAGATTCACCAGAGGCATCTCATATTCATGCTAGGTGTGATACGGTTGCTAATTTCAGCCTTAATAGGTCTATGATTGGGACTTTTGGGGGTCATTTTTTATGATTTTTTTGCTTATTTTATTTTGGAAAAACATACACCTTCTTGAGAATAATCCTTGATGTCTATTAAAGCCGAATGGGTTTTTAAAGTACATGAATTTTATTGTGCAGCAGGTCAATTAATCTATTAATAGTGCGTCACTTAAAGCTAAAGTTTGGATTCACCTGCCAGGTAAAATCGAACGTCTTAAATAAATAAACTCATTTTGGTTCCATCGTGTTGAACCCTTTTCATCCCTTGTTTTTTTGTTTTTTTTTTTTTGTTTCATTTTTTTACCTTTGGTAATTAAACTTTAGAAGCATTTTCTCCTGGTTGGTTCACCTCTGGAATAAGAGGTGAAACCCCCCCATTCTGAAACTTTCCTGAACTGGGTTGTTCTGATGGTTTCCCTGTGCGTTTTGAAACACAAGTCTCGGTGTGTGTGTGTGTGCGGTTGTTGATTCACACGGGGGGAGGTCTCCGAGTCCTGTTCTCGCTGCTGGCTAAGCCCCCCTTAGGAAATGGCATTACCTCGGAGGGGGGGGTGGGGGGGGGGTTTAAAGATGGGACGTCCTGTGAAACGTGTGGTGATCCCATCTGGGACTGACCTCCGACCCCGTGTCTCAGAGGATGATGGAAGCGACGGGGTTGTGTTGAGAGAGGTCTATGAGAGCGAGAAGGACACCCAGATGATTGGATTTTTTGTTTTTTTTCGCTTCGAGGAGGGGGTTCGAGGATTTAGTCAGAAATCAGAACCCCCCCCCCCCCCCTCCTCTGCCTTCTCTTCTTCCCTCTGTCACTGTGCAGCTGTCCCTTTTCCCTCTAATTTTTCTCTGTCAGATTTCAGCCTATAATTAGCAGAAAGACCTCGGTGACTCTCCACATACATGAGAGTGTGTGCCCGGGCAGCCTGGAACTAATGGTCTAAATCCACCCCCCATGCACCCCCGCCCCCCCCCCCCCCCCCCCCCCCCCCGGCACTGTGGAGGAGACCTGTTGTGGGGTTGCCCTTTAAGGCTGCGTGGTCAGTGAGAATGAAGTTCGGCTTAAAGTCTCTACATGTGAACCTGTCACTCTTGCAAT
>JABUIW010000022.1:262458-289477 GCA_013363375.1 Menidia beryllina
GGGGGGCATCTTTAAACCCCCACAAAGTCTTTTCCCCTCTCTCACATTCTAGCTCCCACCTGCTGCCCGCCTCGCATTTAAAGATCAGTTTTATAGAAGCGGCTAAGATTCGGGGTCTTGTGAAGTCCCATAGAGAGAGCAGAAGCAGCGGGGGGGTGTGCACCAGCCAAGAACATGGGGGGGGGGCTCTGAGACCTTTTCCATGACATCCCACCTGAGCCCGTCCACGTCGAACTGCAGTTGTGTCTTCAAAGAGCAAGGTCGCACCTTTTATTTCTTATGTAGGATTTGAAACTTCGGTTCTTCTTCGGAGAGGATTTGTAATTTAAGGATGTCCGAATTGTCCATCCATCCATTATCAATACCGCTTATTCCCTGTTGGGGTCGCGGGGATGTCCGAATTGTAAACATCTGAAATGTTTTGGCATAGACCATTTGTCCTTTTTTTAAAAATTTTTTTATCTTTTTATTTATTTCCCCTTTTTCTCTTTGGTATGTGTGTATGTGTACGCATATGCTCGTATATAGGTATGTAACTTTAAGAGCTGGATTGTTCTCTTGTTCTTGTCTTGTATTGTATTTGTTTGTTTGTCAAAACGTTAAAAACCAATACAGTAAATATAATTATTAAAGAAAAAAATGAAAAAAAAGAGCAAGGTCGCGTTTTTGGCGTGGATGAGTGGAGAAACCTGGTCCTGCTGGTGGGACCGGACAGAGCCGGACACTCCCCGAACTTCCCAGAAATCCCTTTCCCAGCTGTCAGCGACCAATCCCGACTCGGGGAAAAACATAAAGTGAAATAAAGACTTGAAACGATTTGAACTCATCCCGGCCGAACACATTTATTAGTCGCTTCATCGGCTGCTCTGTTCACTGAACAAAGTCCAGATTCACTATGTTTTCCTTCTCATATCTAATTAAACCTTGGGTGCTGTTTAAAGGCACTTTATAAGTAAGAACTGAGATATAACAACAAGAACAACAAGAATGGAGAGCTAAGAATTTAGCACAACTCTTACTTAAGACTTTGGAAGAGGATATAAAAATGTCCCCAACATTTTGGGCTTCTTTTCAGCCATCAGTCTAGGTATGAATGTATTCTTAATTAGCTTTTAGCCATTTTGAATGCCAAACTTAATAACTGTTAGGTTGCTTATTAGGTTACTTTGAGGGTGTATTGCTGCCAAGAAAAGAATTTAAAAATATATATATACCAGGGGTGGATTTGTTCTATTTTACAGCACCTTAAAAGAGGATTTTCCAACTCTGGTTCTGATTGCTCCAACACACCTGATTCAAATCAGTGGCTCATTAAGCCCCACACAAGGCATATGAAGGTGTATTCATTTTAAATTTGTTGTACTGGAGCAGAAAATGCAGATTTGTACAGCAACTAAGCATCGGCCTCTGCATGTGTACACATTTCCTGTAGAAACCATTTTTCATCATCTCTAATGACGATTCAAAATCTGAAAAAAGGTTTAAATAAGCAAAAAGTTTGATATTAACTATGTGTGTGGGACAAGGTAGTGATGTTTTCAACTATTTAAGGTAGTACAAGTCCTACATAAACTACCTTTTTGGAAAAACTCAAACTTTGGGGATGTAAAAGACATAAAGCGTTTCAAATTTAGGAGTAGCGTAAAGCATTGTATGGTTTTACTGTATGTAAATTATATCTATATTGTTGGTATATCATTGACCATTGTTATACAGATAATATATGGTCTATAAATCACATTAAGTAAGCAAATAGCTCAACATGTTTGATTCTGAAAGGTGATGAGGAAAGAAATCCTTTAAGATTTAACTATTTACCTTGAACAAATTATCAATAACAATAAAAAGATGAAATATAGTCAGAACCCGAGTAAGTGTTTTGTGTTTGGAAATGTCACAGATAAAATTAGTAACTATTCCCCCGCTAACATCTTCAAACTATGAGAGGGGAGTGTATTTATACTGGAAGTCAAAGAAGGTCAGTGCGAAACCACAACAGCCTGAAATCCAAGCATAACTATTTCCAGCGTAATACCAAAGCATAAGTCAGCGTGCAAAATGAGACAAATACCCCCCCCCCCCCACACACACATTTCGGACGTCGTAATATTTCCGAGGAAACGCGACACTCATCCTAGAGTAAACCGTGTCGTTAAACGTCTTACGAAGTCATTCTTTTCCTCCTTTTTCTCACACTTCATTTGGGCATTACCCTAGTTTACGGAGGCTTTCTGCGGTTATGGGGGATTTGCGTGGTTTATCAAGTTTTGCTGGCTTTTCTCCCCCTAAAGCCGCGACACTAAATCACACACATGGCTCCGAACAGATGCGGGCTTTACGCGCCGTGACGCACAGATTGCGCAGGACACCTTTTCGGCCTTTTTTTTTTTTGGACGCAAAACCTGGGACGTTTCTCATCAGCCCTGACAGAAAACGCACAGATCAGAGTTGTGGTTCCAACTTTGTCATTCGCTGACAGACTCAGTTAGCCGCAGCTTTGATTGCGCCACATTCTTGTGAAATCTTACGCATCCAAAATTTGCGCAAAACTAACTGTAAACTAACTAACTAGAATGCGCTGTCAACAGAGGCATTTCTGATCTGATGAGGCCGCGAGATTAAAAAAACACAAACAAAAAAGCAATATTGGCAATAGATGGACATTTAAAAAGAGGTTAGCGGAAGGAAAGGGGAAAAAGAAAGCGATAAAATCCTTAAGTCGCCTCAGTTTGATTGACAGGTTCATGTGGGGGGAGATCTCTGGCATGGCAACACAACTCCGGTTGCTAGGAATAACAAAAGCAGATGGATGGATGGTCTGATTTTTCCGCGGTGACCCGCAGTAAGACGCAGCATCTGCTGCTGTGTTTATTTGTGCGCGTCAGCGTGTGCGCGAGCGTCCATCCGACGACGTTTACGCGCGAGGACCGTCTCTGCGCGCGCAGAGTTCTGGCACAAGAGGAAAAGTATTAGATTCAGGGGGACAAATAATTAAGTGACATCAGCTGGTCAGGTCTGGCAAAAGGCCTCCAGCGTCAAATATAGCGACTTTTTTTTCCCAATAAATCGTCCTCGGTGTGGGCTGAGGCCTTTGGATTGACAGAAAACCCTGCCTGGCATCCACCACCGCCCTGATTAATGTGACAGAGAGGTCTCTCCACGGTGCACCGAAATAGAACATCAAACGGTTCGGACAACAGCAAAACAACGTAGTCTGGACCAACCGGCCCGACTCATGTAACAGTTTTTTTTTTTCCTTTTTTTTTTCCTCATGGCCTCTTTGGAGGACACAAAAGTGGAGCAGCTTTCAGTTTTTTTACGCAGCAAAACATGTGGTTAAATATTCTGACAAATTCTGTTTAGACGTGCCAAAAAAACACGACTCTGGAAACAGGGTCCTGATCATGTGTAAAAAAGATCAACATGATTTTATTTTTGTACAAATAGTAGACCTTTTTCTTTTTTGTAATCACTTCCTGAGATTCTCCGTTTTTGGGGCAACAAAAAAAAGCAAAGCTCACGTTTTCTCTCCTGGATTGATTGTGGTGTATCACGTGATTTCTCTGAAACATATGCAAAAAAAACTAATTGAGATTCATCATTTTCCTTTTACCTTCAGTCGATTTAGCTGGAAATGTGTTCCCCTTTGTGTTGTGATGCCTCGTCCGGTCAGAGATAGTGAAATCCAGCTATTCTGTGGTTTGTATACATTTACTGGACTTCTCAGACCACCATAAAAGGCTTTAAATGGTTTGTTTCCAGTTTGTTTTTTGGTTTGAAAACAGCAAAGATTTAGAAGCCTTTCATGAGTATACCTAAATATAGAGCCAATGATCCTAACCCTGACCCTAACCCTAACTCAGACCCTGACCCTGACCCTAACCCTGACCCTAACCCTGACCCTGACCCTAACCCTGACCCTAACCCTAACCCTAACCCTAAACCTAACCGTAACCCTCCACGCTTCATAATTGTGAGAGATAAATATTTTTTGGTTAAACTTGTTCGTACAAACCTATTTAACATACACTATTTTAACATAATATCATGTATAGAGTTGAATTTGCTAAATTAATTTCACTATTTTTAAATTAATGTCTATATTGCCATGAAGCAATTAGGATTTTCTTGCCTGGGATCTTCCTATTGGTGACCAAATAAAAATGGCCGACTTGGATGTGGGCGGAGTTGGACATCCATCCTCGGCTTCCTCCGGTCTGCAGCCAGACTGGACTCGTTCTCCGCCGGGTCCACCGTCACCGGACTCTCCACATGTCTGTGGCTTCGAGAGTTCTGCTGTCATAAAATTAGCACCTTTCTAAAAAAGATGGGGGCCGATGTTTGGGCGGGAGGCATTTTGGCAGCCGCCGCCGGCGGGGCGGTTAATGACAAAGCCGATGATATTCCCCCCTTTTTATTGACCTGTCAGTTCTTATCGAGGAATTTCTCAGTAAATAGCTGCGAGGGGCATCGAAGAGGTGAGTCCCTGGAAAGACAAACAGGACTCCGGCGATGACAGTTTCTGACTGGACGGGGGCCGAATTCACTCTGCATCATCAATAAAAACACTTTTACATGGTGGATTATTGAGTTACAATAGATCAGTGTTTTTCAATTTATTTTCTGCAAATAATTTGCCATTTTTGAGTGTCTGTGCTGTTCTAGTGACTGGTGGCGTAATCATGTAATAATTCCTTATGACTAGATTTTGTATTTAATTTTGCATATTGAAGTGGACATGTTAAGTGCAATTTGAAAGAAGAAATATAAAATATGATAAAAATACATTTTTGTGTTTATTTGTTTCCTTTTCAAGACAATTAAGATAAGATAAGAATAACTATAGTGTTACTATAGCGGCTACAGATTTGTTTAACATTTTTGGTTGGTGGTGTGCCTCGAGATTTTTTCAATGAAAAAATGTACCTTGGCTCAAAAAAGGTTGAAAAACACTGCAATAGATGGATTTTGTCCTGGTTCATAAATGCATCCATCATCTGAGTAAAATGGACAAAATTCTATTTTTATTTTATTTTAATGTTCTGCGAAATAAAGAATAACACGTTCTGATGCACAATCCCCCTCCTCACATGCCCTCACCCACAAGCAGGTCACAAATGGGTTACGCTCTGTAAACAAGGTACAAATCCTGACAACTTTTCACACAAAGTTAAGCTCAATTTTAGCCTCCAAAGTAAACGATCGGGCCGTGCTCCAGCACTTGGCCCTCACAAAGGCCCTCTGTAGTTATCACCTAAAGTGTGAACGGACTGCTCTCTCTGCTTTTCTTATAAACAATGTGCCGCGGCCAAGGAAAACATCATAATTCCATTTATTTACTTTGAGAAAGATGTAATCTCTGGCGCTGGATATCTACCGGTGTATCTTTGGCCGAAACAGGGCGAACTCTTTTTTTTACACGCCTCCTCCCACAGACAGGCCCTCTGATGCCTTTTAGGATTTTTTATTTGAGTTTCGCATTCCTGCGCAGTGGCTCGCCGAGACTTCGGGGGCAGCGGTTGGAGCCTAAAGGTTAGAGAAGCATGCTTGGGACCAAAATGTCCGCGGATAACAGCGGGACGGGGAGGATGAATGAATGAGGGCCTGAATGAGGCCAACAGAGGGACACTGTGAGTGGACTGTGTGTGAGTGTTGATTACTGTGTGAAGCATGAATAAGAGATAAAAGCAAAAGGACTTTACTTTCATACAGATAAGGTTATCTCAGGTAATGCAAATAGGATATTCTCTTTTTTTAAGCTAAAACTGGTGATGGAGACTACTAAAAATGTGGATTAATCCCTAATAAAAAGCACAGGTCACACAGATGATGCAGGATTTAATGAAATAATCATCAGGAATGTCACGTTTGGGGGAATGTCTGGTGTGTTGTCATGTGTTGATTACCTATTGTGTACACCTGGGGTTCCCCTCCCTCATGTGTTTAAATAGTTCTCGTTTCCCATGTCCTGTGCCAGTGCGTCTTCGTCACTTTTCGTCACCCCTCGCCACGTCAGGTTTGATTTTTTTTTTTGTCACAGCCGTGCCATAGTCTTGTTTTGTACCATAGCCACGTTTTTGTCATAGCCATGTTTTACCACAGTTTTGTTAATCTTGCCATAGCCCTGTTTACTCTTTCTTTGATACTTTGATCGTAGTTTTTTGTCACAGCCTTGTTTTGTTCCTGGTCTTCATCCACTCCGTTTGAGTGCTTTTGTTACGATAAACCCTGTTTTCACGAATCTCCGCGACTGAGTCATCCCCTCCAAGATCCACCCCCTTGACAAGGAATAACGATGATCGCCAAGCAGAGCCACATTTTGGAAACATCCGGTGATTTTAATGCGATTGGATCTGAAACACGCGGCGTGCCCTCTTCCTGCCTCGAGGTTTCCATTGGCCTTTAAGGCCAGAAGCCCTCCCAGCTGGAGTCCGCTCCGCTCTGACGTGGACCAGCGACCCAGTGACGGGGAAAAGGTTGCCTCGACCCTCCGAAAAGCGACCAGCGGCGAGGTAATATAAACTTTATTGCCACCGCAAGCGATCCCGTCCAGGAATACGCCAGAGTCAGAACAGTTAATCTTTCATCAGCTGAAACTTAATATACAAATACAACACATTTGATAGCTTACAGTCATCACAAAGGGCACATCCTAACCTTAAACTATAGACTTTCCATTGAAAATTATATGCATTTTTTGTTAAAATACTAGCGGTATTACTATGGAAGTTCTCTATTTTTACACTGCATGTATTGTACATGCGTGCTGTACCTTGTGGTCTATCTATATCACCATCTGGCTGAACAGGTGTAACCTTACACGCGGCAAAGCATCCTGGAAATGTATCCCCATAAATCAATTTAGATATAATTACAGACAACGCTATTCATCAGTCAGCATGGGCTCATATCATTTCTTCTGAAATAATCATCATAGCGAGCTATTTTCACTGATGGAGTGATCAAATCGTGAACTACTTCAGAGTTCTTCTATTTCAAGTACAGTAGCCTCGAACGTAAATGTGCCTTTTAAAAGCGTGGGATGTCGGTACAACATTTTAAACGGGGTTTATTCTTAGGTGGGCTACAATGTGTTAATGCATGCAGGGTTCCATGGAGAGCAGACACTTTAGGACTAATCAAATATAGAAAGAAGACCTTCATTGATAGGATATAAAATGGTTAAACCCCACCCCCAACAGTGATTTTATGCTGTTTGAGGAGTTTTTCTAGATTTTGACTCCCATTCATCGTCTACATCCAAAGTTTAGAATCACAGGGCCAACAGAGTCCCAAATATGGGCCCTCGAGAAACTATTTCATGCTAAAATGTTTATTGAGACACCAATTTTTTTAAAAATGGTGCAGTGGCTCTATTTGACAATGATTTTTTGTGCTTTTGCAAAAGCCTGCATAAACTATTAGTGTTTTTTATTATTTTTTAATATGATTTCCTTAACTTCTTAATCAAATTTAGATGTAATTCCCTCATTCTGTACTGCCGAGTTTAAAATCCGGCTATAATAATGTCTTCTGTACGCACAGATTCACTTGTGCCTAACTGTTTTTCAAACGAAAAGCACCAAAAATTCAGATAAATCTTGTTAAATGAAAACAACGTTAAGGAATACAGTGAATTCACTGAAAAGTGCTCTGTGGGGGCAAAGAAAGACGTCCAAAAAGGAAAGAAAAGAACCCCCCGGGTCAGTGAAAGCTGCTGATGGGCCAGTGAAGGGCTCTGCCACCCGAACAGCCTCATGAAGACACGGCTGGATCCCCCCCCGGTTAAAAAGATCATCATAAAAGCTCCGGCGCTGATGGGCTGAGCTGGCGTGACAGGCCCATCCGGGGAAAGTGCTGATTAATTAGCAGCCGGCTAATTGGCGCTCGTCTGGAATAAACGTAACGACCTGCTGACACTCAGTATGGGCAGTGTAAACCATCCGGCCCATGGCACAGCGACCGGGGGGGGAACATGGAGGGGTATGTGCATGGAACCAGGGGGAGGAATCCTGTCTAATATTACATTTTATGAACAGACGATTAGTTTAGCAGCACCGAAATGCAACTGATCTTCTCCAGATGGATTAACTCTGCCCCTCAGATCTAAGGGCTCCTGCCGTTTGATTTTAGGTTCACTGGATGACGGAGCATTGACGCAGTAGGCCTGCGAGCTATTCATATCGCTGGAAACACGAGCGGGTTTCAGCCCTGACTTCATTAGCTGTTTATATGTTAAACCAGGCCGGATTTTTGTTTGTATTTATAAAACTGTCCTCGCCATAACCATGACATTACTCAGCATTTTGTTCTATAAAACATGTGGAGTGACTGTGGTCTCACCATAAAATCAGCCATTAGTGTGATTACATCAGTCTAACTAAACATAAAGGCCAGAAAGAAGATGAATCTTCAGGAAAAAAGCACCTTTGTTTTGTTTTTTTTGCTCTCACATTTACTATTTCTAACTTTAAACCCATCATTGGGAACTTGTTCAACACGAAAGTCGACAAATTTAGGGTGAGATGAAAATTTTCTGTCCGTCTTCGAATATATTCTAAGACTTGATCAAACATGGCAGATAAATTGCTTGTCATCTTAAATAGAAGCAAAGCTTGCAATTCTCCCCAAATATTGCCAGCAGAGATGACGGCTTAGTCATGAACAGTACCGACTAAAAGTGGAGAGCATCTCCTGGAAGAAGGAGGCTGAAGACTAAAGGCTGGACCCCCCACAAAAACCAAAAAAATAACAATTAGTTTCTTAAGCGAGAGATGGGTGGGCAAATAAAGTGGAGTGTGTAGCCTGGGCATGTGTAGTTTCAGCGAATGGAGGAGGCAGAAGGGGATTGATAATTGATCTAAAGGAGAATTCACACTGTACCTGAATATTATCCGACCTGTAATCAATTCCATTAATCTTCTCACTCATTAGGTTTACTAAAAGATCGTATAAACATCTAAATCTTTAAAAACGTCACAATCGAGTCCAAATTTTGCAAGGAAATGAAAACATTTCTAAACCAAATAGCGGCCTCTATGTAACGTCAAAGAGAAAAGAGGCCAAAATTAAAATAAGTAAATTTTCCCTTTCCCTATTTTGTAAGCACAGTCTGAACTTTTTGAGAACATTTTGTTTTATCATCTGCCTTAAATTGCAAAATAAAGAGATTCTAATAAAATAAGTGGATGCAATAATTCTAGCAAATATTTCCTGATAAATGTACGTCCCCGGGATTAGCTTTACAGCCTCATTATGGTTCAAACCGACAGGAAACGCTGCAGAAATGAAACGAGTTAAAGGGCTGACGGCCTGTGCCCGGTGACATGAGCCTGCTCTGACCCTGTAAAACCTCACTTGGCCCGGTCGTGGTAAACTTATTCTGGGGCCCACGCTTCCTCGCCCCCTTTCTCTCGCCATCTTTTCCCTGGTACTGAAACGTTATATCTGCAGCTCAGCCATCGCTGAGGTGATTAAAGCCGATCCGGGCCAACCGAGTGAAATGCAGTCTGCTGGAATGTTCCACTTGCCCATCCAGAGCATACCAAGTGAGAACGAGAGGTGGTGTTCGGGAGGAGGTTTGAGTTTCACCTTCTAATGTCGAAGCAGCCAACAAAACATTTCAGCTAATAAAGAAAAGGATGGGTTGTGACTGTGGCCCAGATAGCCGGCTCACGCGCGACACGCTGCCGTTTTATTAATGGAACCTCGCTCATGCTGAGGCATAAACACGTAACGCTTCAAATGAGACAAATCGCGTCTATTTTAAGACAAGTTCGGCTAATTTACTGAGGCGTTAATGAAATCTCCGCGACATGCTTTGGTCAAAGGCCAGAGGGATGGAGTGGGATGTGTTATGTCACTTTCAACTTAGGTTCCATCTGAGTTAAACACACATAATGTTTAAAATCTTTCATGTTTGTCTCGCTAACAAGTGGCTTTCATGCCGTGAGCTCTCTGCATTGGAGGCCTGAATGTTTACTCGGTTAAATCCCGACGATGATTTCCTTTTTTTACATTTTTGGACCGATGTGTGTAATCTCAGTGCCTTTACCCATTAAAGTATAAGTAAAAAAGTAGCGTAAAAACAAGCCTAAAACTGATGTCTGATGACACAAACCATTACTGATGTTGCTTTTTGCCTCTTTCTAATTGCCTGGATGAGTTCCATCACCTTTGGCAGGTGAACTCAGATTGTATTTTCTTCTCAAACGTGCACTAAACTGACCACAGTATCTTGCTTTTGACTCCATCTCCGCAATATTTCTGCAGAGAGTTCAGATAGGCAATCCAAGGCAAGGTTATTTGTATAGCACATTTTGTGTATAAGACAATTCAAAGTACTTCACAGCTAATTTAAAAGCAGAAAAGAAAAATAATAAATATTAGACACGTGAAAAGTGAAGGGTGCAGATAAAATACATTCAATTTCCACATGCACAGTTAGACAGAAGCGTTTTCCGCCTGGTTTTAAACACTGTCAGAGTTGAGGCCTGTCTCACATCTTCAGGAAGACTGTTCCAGATTTTAGGAGCATGTAACTGAAAAGAATTACCTGAAATTAAGTTTCACCTTGTTTAGTTCTGACTCTGGGCAACATCAGGAGACAGAACCTGAGGTTCTCAAAGTCCAAAATGTTGCTAAATTACTATTTCCCAGGCTCTTTAGCCTCAGAGCTCAAAAATGGCATTGATGATGTCTATTGGCTTTTACACACTGATCTTTAATCAGAATGAGTCACCGTTGCTGCTTTGCTTTACTAAGTTTTAGTTACACACACAAACGCCTGGTGGATCTGGCTTTGTTAACAAACCCTGACCCCACTCCTGTCCACCTCTGGTCCATAACAGAGTCAAACAACCACAATCCCTCACCCCCACCCACCATGATCCATTCCAGGATCCACAGGGGCATCGCAAATAAAAGCCACCTCCCCAATTCGGAGGCCCGAAACATTAAGGACCCGGCCGTGAACCGGCGTGAATCTGCCACCCAGGACAAAAAAGCAGCACCTGCTCCTCCTCCCGGAGAGAGGCGCACGCTCACCTTCAGGCCGGGGGTCACTGTCACATTCCTTAGACAAAGACAGATTGCCTGTCACACAGGTGTTCTCCCCACTCATTCACACACACACACACACACACAGAAACACACACATGCCAGCACATACATAAGTGTTCTTTTGCCCTCCTCGCTAATCATCAATCATGAGGCGTTCAGGTGAAACGCGACTGTAACAGTTTCCAGTTTGCTTTGTCACCGCGCCGCACCTGTGGTCAGCTCAGATTTATGTCCGCCGCTAAACCTCCGGGGATGCGGACGGACGCGCCCAGAACAAAAAAAAAAAAAGGGAATATCAAAGCACGGAGGAATGTGTGACAGCAACCCCTTTAATCTGTTTTCACAGTTTGTCGGAGGTCAGATTTACAGAAGAAACATATGGCTTCATGTACGCCGTCTGATGGATATTTTTCACTTTCTCGCAAATTCAGCAATATTCAATAACTAAGGAAATATTTACCTAGAGATAGGAATTATTAAAGGATGTCATCTCTGAAAAAATGTATGAAATGATAAAAATAATAATTTGGAATGCACATTACATTGAGTGAACAATTTCAAAATGTTAAAATACCTTTCTATAATGATTATTCTAACTATTTCCTTCTTTTTCTATTCGTTTAGTTCTTTTTCCTGATTCCTATGTCTGATGCAGATGTTGTTGATGATGTTGCGGCAGCTGGCAGCTCACATTGACAGAAATCTGTGCATTTAAACCGATTTAAATCATTTCGAAAAGTGAATAGTTTGCAAATAAAACCAACCCGAAAACCTCCACCCGGCCCATGCTGCCCCGTGGCCACGCTGCCTGATTGGTTAATTAGCAAAGACGACACGTCCGACCAAGACATCAGGCCCCGCGGGCACCCCCTCGGCGCGGAGAATCAAGGTGTTAAAACGGGGGGCCTGATTTATTAAGCTCTAATTGTTGGTGTGGATGTCTCTCCGTCAGACGGGGGCTGGGGTTACTGACACACGCCGCTGAGTGCTAGCTTTTGTCAGCTGGCAGATTCACGGCGAAACCTCCCGCTGGGGGAGAGAATATCTTCCAAAAGCTGCAAAGTTGTTGCCACCGCTTGGAAATGACCCCCTTTTGTTTCCCTCGAGGTGGTCCCGTTTTGTCTGTTGGCCTTTTTTTTTTTTTTTTTTTTTTTAACCCCCGTCAGGCAGATGATTAACGAGAAGATGATAGAGGAGCGAGAGATGGAGCATGGGAGAAATAGGAGAAAGAAAGGAGGATGGACAGACGTAGAGCAGGCGGTTGTGGGGCCTAAAATATCTCGGTAAGGGGGGTGGGGGGGGGTTGGCAAGGGCAGCAGCAGGGGTCGCCTTGCTGCAAACACACATACGGAAACGCACGGCTAGCTGCAGATAGCAGGAGAAAAAAAGATGGGCCTGTCTGGCCTATTTGTGGAACAGAAATCCAGCTTTGGTTCCTCGCTCAAGCACACACTTTGGCATTTTCAAGAGGTTCCACGTTCCAGAAGAAAAAACAGTCACTCTTTGCTAACAAATGCTACTACAATACAGCTTTACAGTCCAAAAAAATTGTGAAACTTGATTATTATTTCCCCTAAAATGCACCAGGGGTAACAATCCCCTGATAATGACCTGAAACAGAACCATAGTTTAGGAATAATCCCACAATATAGCAAGTTATACAACAACTTTTTACTGTGCAGTCCAAACTAAATTGGCTTTAACTTGTAGGTCAGATATAACTCGTGAGTGTTAACATTTGTCTGTAGCCATTCCTGAAAGGGTTCAGATTATTTAAGAAACAGAAATTATTTGAACATATTGAACCCAAAAAAAGCTATTTTTTTTGTCCACCTCCACATACCGCAATTATTTTTTTTAAAATTACAGTTTTGTTGACTTGTTGTAGTCTCTGTCGTGACACCTTCTTATCCGCCCCCCCCCCCCCTCGCCCCCAACCTGTGACCCGGGGGTGAAACGTCTACAGATGCCAGGGTGGGCCCCCGAGCCCACTGCGCCCTTTGTGATTTATATATCTGCCCTGAATTTACAGCTTGTGAATTGCTCTCGGTTAACAGCAACACAAGGGAAAATACAGAACCGGGGAGCTGGGCCGGTGGTTTACTTTATCAGGGAGCAAGTTCAATCGTGAATATCAATTTATTTGTGGCCCGACACGGAGATTTTTGTACTTTGATTGAGCATGTATGAAACCATGAACCACATTGTGTGTGTGCACAGGTAAAGCTCGAGTGTGTGTGTTTTTTAACATGCAGATATTGAAAGTCTGTGGCCGTTTGTCTGTGTTTTAACATGGGTGTGCATGTGAGCGACACACGTCCGGGCTGTAGGCGCATATCTGTGTGTGTGTGTGTGTGTGTGTGTGTGTGTCTTCCCCCCGTCGGAGCACCTGGCGCAGAGGCGAGCTTATAAATTCCCACGATAAGGAGAGGGGAAGTGTCACATAGCTGGGTGTCATTTTTTTAAGATGTGAAGAAACGCCGTCCGGCTTGATTTCCTTATGAAATACAGCAAGTTCGAAAATAGCGGGAAGTTTCCCGGACTGCAAAAAAACAACCGAAAGGCTGAAAGCTGAGGGAGGAATCAGCCATCGATGTTAATGGAAAGTCAACTTCTTATTCATATTAGATCCAGGAGTGTGTGAGAGTGTCTTCGTGGTCAATTTAGAGTTGTTTTTTTCCATTTTGAGGATGTAGTTGGAGGTTTCTCGTACATAAATGACCAAATCTTTCCCTTTTTTAAGTTTTGTGAAGCGCTATCTTAATTTTATGTGATGAAATCCATGGTGCAGGTGGATGGTTTCGAGGAAGATCCGAACGCGGTTCATGATGATGTAGGAAATCGAATCCTTTGTGGTGAAAGTAAGGGAGGTAAACAAACAAACAGTTTTGCCGAATGTCATCGTCTCCCTGCTGGGTGTTTGTTGGTGAGGGTCAAAGGGGTAGGGAGGAAAATAGGGGTGGAAACGTCATAAATCAGAAGGATTTTAGAATCTGATGACAAACCTAATTCCTGTCTGAAAAGAGCCGGGCCGTGCCCCCCCCCCCCCCCCCCCCCCCGACTGTCATCGAAGCCGGCCTATAAACATCGCAGCTGTCACCCAAGCTCGCACGGAGCGCGAAGGACATGCCACGGTGCCTCTCACATGCTCTTTCCCCCGGGCCAATTCTGGACTGGAGGGGCCGGCGAATTCCGCTTTGCATTTTGTCACATACGGCCACAGTTGGGACCCAACCATAACCCCCCCACCACCCACCCACTCCCCACCACGTCTGACCATCTGCTAGAGGGTACGCACTCAAGCAAAACTACTTCATCCTTCTATAACTCTGGATACGGTTTGGGATGTCTTTAAAGGGAAATGTGGCTAAAGCTAAAGGGGGAAAGATGGAGGGTGGTGAGTGGGGGAGGGGGGGGGGGGCGCACAGCGCTAAATGTTGTCACTGCGAAAGGTGAGTAGAGGAGCTTTGGAGGCCATTTTCCACTCAACAGACCCTCCGACTGCCACTCTCCACCCTCCATCTTCGTCAAAATGCACACACACACACACACACACACACACACACACACACACACACACACACACACAACCGCAACACACAGGCAGCCGTAATAAGATAGCTCCCTCTGAGCCTGCTCTGTAACCCATACAACTAAAGCTGGCAACTCACTCACTGGAGATTTAAAAAAAGAAAAAAAAGTAAAAGAACAAGCAGAAATATAAAATGACCGTGGAAGGTCCAGGCACCTGAGGAGCAAGTCTCGCTGTTCCAAAAACTGTCGCTTTGACTCGAACCCAGAGCCAGATGAGAGGCTTTACTGCCGTGTAGCTGTGGGATATGCGGGATAATTGGGCCTGTAAAAGTCCGGGTGACTCACATGCCAGCAGAAATGCCATGTCAAGACAATTACATGTGTGTACGTTCAAAAGTTTGGCTAAAAGCGCAGATAATGTTCAAAACTTAGACAGGACAGCACACGACGCATTCAGTAAGTAATTATTCACAAACAAACACCTGATTATTGATTTCTATGCATCTATGGCACATTTTTAGCTGGTTTACTCTCATATGATGGCAAGCTGGTCCTCATCATTTGTCCAATTTCCAAAAGTCCTAAAGATAAGTTTATGATACCATAAAATACTTAATATATCATCATAAAAAATCTGCTTTCTCTCTCTCTATATATATATATATATACAGTTGGGGAAATAAGTATTTGACCCCTTGCTGATTTTGCAGGTTTGCCCACTTAGAAAGAATGTTTATTTTTCCTCATCAGATGGTTATCAATTTTTATAAATTCATATGGTGTGATTTTCTGGAATTTTCTTTGGGATTCTGTCTTTCACTGTTAGAATGTACATATGATTAAAGTTATAGATCGTTGCATTCTTTGTAAGTGGGCAAACCTGCAAAATCAGCAAGGGGTCAAATACTTAATTCCCCCACTGTATACAGGTATAGACGATATGATGATAGACTTTTTCTTTGTAAAGATGCAATCTGAAAATAAATATTTCCATCATATTCAGAGGTGATATGTGGTGTCCTCTTTTCTCACATCTACAAGGATTGTACAGCGTTTTATTCATATCAATGACATTTCCAAATTAACACCCAGACTTATGGTATCCCAGAAGTAACCAGTCTCTGGTTTAGATAATTATGATATCTAGATCATTTGTATTCAAAGTGTGACCCATTTACTGTAAACGGCTGAGCAATGAGAGGACAAATTCTCCTTCATTGTTTTGTAATCCTCTTTATCATTGGAGGGTTTTCCCAACACAAGTGGTTAAAAGTCCTGACTAACTGCAGTCCTTGATTTCCCCATCTTGGATGGCTTAGATTTAAATGACCACAACACATCGTAAATAAGAAGAATGTCAAGAGCCTACTTCCTGTGTAATTAAATCAACGTGTTAAACTATATGTGATGCAGGAGAAGGCCCGCTTGCGTGCTCCCCACATGTATGATGGCACACACGCATCTGTCTTTGTGTTTATTGTCGATTTTTTTTTACACACACACACACACACACGCTGTCTCTCTCTTACGCACACACTCGGATGTGCCATGTGGGTGAACATCAAACAGTATCTCTGTCCCTAATGAAGACATCTGAGGGTTCATATCTGGCAGCTGGGATTATTTAGGACCATCAGCAGGTTTGGGAAGCACATGTGGCTGAAGTTAGCTTTTGTTTGCTTATGGCTGCGTATTTATTGTTAATGGAGCTGACTCGCTTTGAGCCGTGAAGTTTTCTTTCTTTATTCAGCGGATTTTAATGAGTAAGAATTGAAAAACAGATGGAAATAGATGGAAAGTGACCCAAAAAGAGTACACAATGGACACTAGCTCTATTAAAAAAAGATAAATAAGTGGACGTGAATGTGGCCTTTTACCAATCAATACAGGAATTCCCCACATTTTCCAGGTGATTTCTCGACTCAAATGTTTTAGGCTTCATAGACCCAGATCAAGACTTTTTATCAAGTGTCAGAATCTTAACTTAAAAATAGATGGAAGTAGATGGAAAGTGACCCAAAAAGATTACATAATGGACACTAGCTCTATAAAAAATAAAAAATAAGTGGACGTGAATGTGGCCTTCTACCAATCAATACAGGAATTCCTGACATTTTCCAGGTGATTTCATCTTTATTGAGCTAAATTCTTCTATGTTTGTGTTGGTTTTGTCGACTCAAATGTTTAAGACTTCATAGAACAAGAACAAGACATTTTATCAGGTGTCAGAATCTTAACAGGAACCCAGTACGTCCTCATATGAGTCGTAAATTAACTTGGTGAGGAAGGGCTTGATGTTTCTGGGCATCGGCCTTTTGACCTTATAGCAGCAAAAGTAGGAACTCATCATTCAACACCTTTCGCCCTTTCTGTAGCCAAAACAGCTATTATGTCCGTCACTAATGCGGCCAGAGGAGATCAGGGCCACACCGGAGAGAGTTAACGCCGACACGGCAGAAGTGAGCCCTCCACCGCCCGCTGCACTGTCATTGTTAGGAAGGCGATCTCCCTAATAGCCTGGTAATTTGGCTTTGAGCGGATTACGGGGGGGGGGGGGGGGCGAGCCGCTCGGGCCAGAATGCACCGCCCAATCACAACCTGTTGCTCAGAGCAGGGCTGGAAATGAGGTCTCAATCTGGACAACAGACATGCGTGGTGACTTTATGTAAGCTGGGAATTGAAGATCCAGAAGAGATAGCTTTTGGAAGGGGATGCAAGGGGAAGCAAAAGCTTGTGAAAAGATCTATTGCGACAATCTTTTTGCATCTTCAATTTCCCCTCGCTGAGGTCCACCACAGTTGTGACCATTGGGTTTCTTCTCAAAGAACTCCTGGTTGGGACAGCTAGCGATTATTTCAAATTCGAGGATCCAGTTAGAAAGGTTTAGTGACATTATTGTTGTGGTTGTTAAGTTTTATATTAATTAAGAGTCCAAAAACTTCCATCAGCTTTAAAAAAAACTGTTTCCTTTAATATTTCACATCTTAAATCAATCAAATGTAGACTTACAGAAAAATCCTCATGATGACACACTCTGATTCGGCTCATGTTTGTCCGCACTGCATAGAGACACCGTTAATTAAAGTCTCATTTCCACTTGTTCTTTCCTTGAGGCTGTAAATTTAACTCCGGGTGTCTGCGGCAGGTGTGAGGGATTAGACTTAAAAGGGTGTCATGAATCCTACACAGTGTGAGACATCTGAACTTTCACACACAATAATTCATATCGTAATGTGTATCAAGGCCTGATGAGGTTCTACGTGGAATTAAACACAGCGCAGGTAGAATGGAGAGGTGAATGAGAACCAGGATTTCAATAGGAATAAAGTAAGAAGACCACATTGAACACTTCATTTTAAGGTAAGTTCTTTAAAAAAATCAACTGAAGCCTTTCAAGTTTCCTAACAAAGTCCCCCAAATGTCAAGGAAATCCGAAGAAGGTCCATAAGTCTCGATCCAAGACATCTGGGATAAGGGCCATGTGTGAATTTAAAAGCCCAGCCTCCTTTAATTATCTTAAGACGTTAATACGTCCACATAGAAGCTGTGGTGGGATACTTTCTGCATCGTTCCAAATATTAGAATGAAAATATCGGTCCCTAAATATTGACCGGGGGCCGGGCTCTGGTTCGTTTATTGCCACCACGTTAAGCCTCAGCTGTTCTGCATTAGAGCGCAGGAGCAAGTCATCTTAAAATTGGCCTGTGCATAAAAGTGAGGGCTTTAAAAGGGGATCAAGCACTATAAAAATGAGGCTTGCAATCCATTCGCCAGGAAAAGAGATCGCCATTTTATGTGTCCAGAAACCCCCAAAAAACCTTTACTATGTACCATGTATTGCAATACGAGCAATAACACATTCACCTGTCTGGATTACAAGTGAATGTTTGGGAATCCAGCCAAATATAGACTTAAACTTACTTAATAGAAGGTGAAGATATTAGACAGAAGTCTGTTAACTCAATGCATGGGTCATGATAGGAGAGAAAAAGTGACTGAACATTGGACATTTCACATAAATTTGGTTGAAGGAAAGATCAAATATATACACTTCATGCATATGTGTTGATTTAAAAAAAAATGACAGTGGCAATATACAGTACAATAAAAAAAAAAGATGGGCACTCCTCATTTGTTTGGTATCCACACAAATCAGAACCTTTTCTTAGTGTCTCTGCTGTGATTTAAGTCAAAGTTTAATGAACATTTCTAACGTCAACTGATTTATTTCATATTCCTAACATCTTTTTCTTACCTGCAATAGCACCAACATTATGGTTCCTCAAAGATTAGAAGCATCATCAATAGCGAAATAGGAAACAGCTTCGAACATTGAAACGAGACCGCCTGCTTTTCCGGAAATGGATAAAAATGTTGAATAAAATCAAAAGATTTTAGCTGATAGGTCAGGAAAAAATGTGAGTTTATGTGATGAGACAAAAGCGTGTTTGTTGAACAAGCGGAAGGATTATCCAGTAACAGAAGAGCTCAGCACCTGTATGCCCTCACTCTGCATACTGTTCCTGTCTGAACACTGTAACTAAAGGCTGAAGCCACTCACAGAGCACACACACATCCCCGGCCAGCTTTTGTTTTCCAGCTGTGCATTTTCAGGGACTTAAAAGAAGGTTCGGGCAAGAGTCGGAGCAGTTGTTCGGTGGATGTTTTCTGACAAAGGTTGTAGGAGCTCTGTGAACATGTGCAGCGACTCCAGATTCCAACAGAGGAAAAAGAGAGAGACGACCCCCCCCCCCCCCCCCACTCCCCCCCGCTTCCTGTTTCCCTCTCTGAGCACACGTCGTAATGTGACCTCAGCACAATGAGCACGGGTGTGATTCGGCTTTCAACAGGCCTGTTACCGGGGATTACCCCCGCTGTTGTTTAATGGCGCGGTCCGGACCACAATAGAATGTTGTTTTTTATCCGAGTAACGAGTCGGGCTCGGAAAAATGTCACCGTGAAATTTGGCCCGGTCTGCGCCCCCGCTGGCCTCTGCCCAGTCGGTGCAGGTGAGGTCCGTGACAGGGCGCAGCTGCCACCCCCAAACCCGCATTCAGACACGCACACCCGCATGTATGGCTCCCATAGATAGATGGATGGTGACGGAGGAGGGGAGTGGGGGGGAGGTGGGAGGAGGGGGGGGAGGCCAGCTTTAACACGGCGGACACGCTCTGGATCCCACAGACGTAGTAGCATTTTACGTGACAAGCATTATAAAGGTGATTTATGGAAGGCATGTGTGTGTGTGTGTGTGTCGGCGCGGACGTTTCCCAGAATATTCGGACGGGGCACGGAGGCCCCGCAGCATCTCTCTGCCCACCCGCCACCGGACAAACTTCACGTCCAAATAACAGGCATAGCGGATGGACAAGGACGAAAGAGTCGCACAATAAAAACTCTCGTTGATTGCCTTTAGTGTGTAACAACTGTTAGAATTTGGTTATAACTACTCACGTTAGCATAGCTTGCTATAACATGATCTATGTAAATTACTGATTGTTGTATACCTTATAGAAGTCCCTGGGTCTGTCCAAAGACTCTGTTTTCTTTCTCTGATGGCATCAGATCCACAACATTTGTTATCACATTCCATCAGGTCGACACTCACCGTTTTTACCACATTTCAGTGTTATCTGCATTAATTAGGACCTGGCCTATTCATGTCAGGCTTAGGGTTGGTAAGTAACTGGCCAATAAGCAGTGTCCAGTCCTTTTTTGTGTCAAATACCCATGATCCTTGGAGAGATGTTTTATCTGTGAAGAGCCCAGCTGATATACTTTGCCTGTGACCCAATAAATGTCATCTTTATACTTTTGATCCACTCTGGTTTCCAAGTAAAGAACCGGGTTAACACAGTGACAGGTCCAAAGTGAGCGCGGGCCACAGATGGTTCCATAAACTGTTTCAGAAACGCTGTCGGGCTTAATCTAGATTTTTTTTTTTCCTGGCTTTTATTACGCCAACTTGTGAGTTCATCACAGATTCCCACTCCGGCCTCCTGCTGCTACGTCGGCTTTCTGTTGCAAAACGCTGAGCTGGTGAGGCTCTGCTGGAGAGGGACAGCTGCTTCCACCCGCAGGAAAGGCTGAAAAAACCTCCGCTCGCTCACGTTTCATGGCGCGTAAAAGCGTGGACCCACAACTGTTAGGTGTTTGAAGATTTATTTTTGCGAACTTGTTGTCGTTTTTTTAGGTTCAGACACAAAAGTTGTCTTGAATTACAAGACATGAACGTAAATCTTTAACCCTTTAAAGCCTGATCCAAGAAGAATAGGAAGAATTTTTAATTATTTTGATCAAATTAGAGTGCAATAAGTCACAAATATATTTTGGTGTAGTCTTCTACTGGCTGTTATCAGGTTTATCTGAATGTGTACAACAAGGGTTTGAGCAAAGATTTTACCATTGAATGATGCAAAAAGTCTCAGATAAAGACTTCAGAAACCGTATTTATCAGATATGATACATTTGGCATTATAGGGTTAAATTTCTGCACTTTGTCAGTCAGTGTATTCCTTATATAGATTTTGTGAGTCTGAGTTGATGTTTATGCCAAATTTAGATGCGTCCCAGACATCTCTCTCCTGAGCGACTCTCTCCAGCTCCTTCTGGGTGACTGGGAGAACCAGAGGGAAAACGTAATCTCACCGGCTTTTCGGGTGCGACCTGGGGTCTCTTCCCTACTGAAAATGCACAGTTGACTTCTTTCCACGCAAAAGTCAAGTCAAGTCAAGTCAAACTTTATTTATAGAGCACATTTAAAATAACCAAAGTTGCCAAAGTGCTGTACAGGTAAAAATACACATAAAAAGCTAACATAATTTACATGTATATGTCATTTAAAATTTTAAAGGGGCGTAAGCTCCACTTTAAGGTCCCTGTGGATGGTCAGGCTCCTCAAACTTTAACACTCACACTTCAAAAAGGTCCTTCACGAAGAAGAAAACAGAATTAGAAAACAGGACGATTGATTACTCTTCTTTCTTTCAATAAATCGAATTGCTGCCGTTTTGTCTACATTATACAAGTATTATTGTTTACATAGGAAAATTAGGAAAGGTGAACTATTTTCATTTTACCATGATCAACAGTGAGTTTTACTTGTCTTTGTCTGGGGAAATGTACCCGGCCTCTGGGCCAATGGCAGCTGGGACAGACTTCAGGGCCCCCCATGTCCCTGAACTGGATTAAGTGGCCGTATAAAATGGAGGGATGATGGGATTTTTTTCTGCATCAGACCGGCGGACACCTGTTTCTCTGTATTCGGGATCATGATTATACTCTATAATCTTGTTTCTGCTCCATACCACCCAGGACCCTTCATACATCTCACTCTTTTAGATAATGAGGAGTGGTTTATGTATCAGTCACTGAGTGGAAGACGTGTAGAAACGAACGTTTTTATCATCACTGACGCTTTATGTCAATGTTTTGTTGATGATACAGAAACCCCAAAAAATATTAATTCCTCAGTAAAACATAGAAACTAATGGATTCACGACACTGGAGGCATAAATCTTGATAACTTAGTGAATGAATCATTTGAAAGGGTCATCTGATAGTGAGCACTCTCCATAGTTTTCCCATAACCGTGGGCACAACTTGACTCGGCTTGATCTTTAACACCGCTCGACCTCCTCCTGCCGCTCTGCTTTGGTTCTCACACGCTGAAAAACCGGGCCTCCGTTGGGGGTTTGGGTATCCGGGTCGCCTGCCCGGTCAGTCACTCAATCCGCTGGATCTGGGCGGACCTGACAGCACGGCTCCACACGACACCGGACCCGTCTCATTAAGGCCCCGCGGGGCTCCTTTGTTCTCGCCAGGCCTGGTACCAGGGGACGGGCCGGGACGGGCCTGTCTCCATCTGGGCCCGGGGTCTTTATCAGAACCACCTGCCCGAGAGGGAGGACCCCATCTCAAACGTCTCTTTTCCCTCCGGAGGAAGAAGAAAAATCACTTAAGAGCGTTTTCCTGTCGACCCGCATGCCACAGCGGAGGCCCCCGTTTCCAGGGAGCCGGGGCATTTGTGTGTTTCTGATTTTACTCTTTTTTTTCTTTTCTTTTTTGTTGGTATAATTAGAAAACAGACACAGTGACTTACAGTTTCAGTTTGGGGTTTGAAGTTAGAACTCCTTTAAGCTAGGATGTAAAACACTTTGTATATGTTGCCCAACATTCACCTCGTCATTAGCAACGCTTAAAAGCCCATTTAGATGGTAAATAATCTTTTCTGCAAACAAAAGGGATCATTTCAATCAAAAAGTTGTGTTGACATTGCAAAATAGCAGCAGATTACATTGATTTTTGTATGAAATCTCTCAGAAGTTTGTTTTTTTCCAGTTATATGATGCAAACAGATAGATAGATAGATAGATAGATAGATAGATAGATAGATAGATAGATAGATAGATAGATAGATAGATAGATAGATAGGTAGGTAGCTAGCTAGCTAGGTAGCTAGGTAGGTAGCTAGGTAGGTAGGTAGTTGGATGAGTCCTTTCTCCAGATCCTGTATATAAAAATGTAATTTTTTTTTTCCAACTTGACATGTGTATGATGATTCCATCCATCTTTGAATTGGAGAAAGCCCCTCTGGTGTGAGGTGGCTGAAGGTGTGTGAAGAGCCCTGTGCAGAACAACAATGACCCAGAGCATCCACACACACGTCAGGCACACTGTAACACCGGAGGAAAAGCAGGTCTACGTCCACTGACAGCAATCATTTAAGGCGACAACGTGCCAAGCTAAACAACATCATCTATAAGAGAGGATTAAACACAAGAGGGCAATCTTTTACCGAGAGATTCTGATGGAAGTTATAAACTCAGAGTCTGTATGAAAACCAGACTGGCTGATATCCAGAGTCTTTCTTCATGGCTCTCCTCGGCCCGATTTGCACCCAGTAAAGTTCCCCAGAGAGCCGTATCTGAGTCTCTTAAAACGTATGAAGTGTGCTGGAGGGGGACAGATCAATGGTTGAGACGGAGGGGTTGCGGGATACCTTCCAGTCAGCATGCTGTCACTCAGAACCAGCTCAAGGAGGCATCTCTGTCAGAGGGCCTCGTTAAAATACTCAGCCAGTTCCTTTAGCTTTGTGGTTAGCCCGCCACAGTCTTTCATTAATCAGCCAGTGGAGTTTTTTTTTGTTCTAATAAAGCTGAAGATACTGCAAAAATAAAAGAAAAGTGTGACCCTTCTTTTCCACTTGAAGTTCTGATGGATGGTTTATGACACACAATCAGGTTAGGTTATACACCCCACCCCCTCTTTTTAGCTTCAATTTAAAAATGCACGCATCTTTTACGAATAATTTACAATCCATTTTCTTGTGGTGTAGACAAAACTTATGGAGGCTACGGGATAGTTTTGAATATCAATGGAACCAGGGGGTCACGGCACATCAGACAAATAACGTGGACAATTACTGGAAAAAAGCCAAATTATGAAATCATGCGCTTCTCCCCGGATCATCCCCCTGCTCATTATTTTAAGTCATGCTTGGAGAAACAGGTGTTTCCAATAGCTAGTTCCCCCCCCCCCTCCGTTCCCTGATGATGCTTCAGATATGATATTTCCTGGCTGCGGCCGCACACATGATGGGATGTGATTTGGGGGGAGCTGTTCAGAAGACATCCGTGAAATGGACGCTGATTGGCAAAACCAAATCCGTACGGAGAACGGGACCCCGAACGCAGCGTGTTTTCACTCTCTTAGAGGTTTGAGTAATTACAAGGGGGATTTCTGTTTTTCTAAACAGGTGCCATGTTTGACTCAACTTTTTTTTATTTTTTTGATAAACAGAAACAGCAGAGAGAAAATTTGTCTTATTTGGGTCTTTTTCTCCCCGTTTGGTTTATGATGGATGCATTGCGTAAGTGTTTGAAGCCCGCGTCTGGGATGTGGAGCGGAGCAGATGTGTGCTTTCCTGTGATTAATGGCCGTGCCTTTTTGTTGGTTTTATCCCCCTAGCTGGGACTGACAGGTACATCAGCTCCCATAGATACCCTGCACGGATGCAAAACAACATCCGTGGATTAAAACAAGCACCATTTTTCACTCTTTATTGATAACTCCTGTGAATTTTTTCACAGCCCAAGAAAAAGATTAATCATTCCTTTAATGGGTTTCTGCAGAGCCCTTGTGACTGATCGGCCAAGAGCAAAAAACATCCACTGAACTGTCACGACCTGTTGCAGACACCACATGTTCCTCAATCCCGCTATGTTGGATACAGATTTTAGATAGTTCTCTGACACAGTAGAGTTTCCTTAGTTATCTCTCTGCTTGTGGCTGGCCGTACTATTTAAAAAAAGGGTTGTCAATAGATCATCTAAAGATGATAAATCAAAATTCTGTTTTGAAGACTTTTCCAGCCCTAAATGACACATTTAAAAACTGGAACTGTCAAATATAGTTCCACTTCTGTAAGAAAACGGTGTCTTTTCGCTGTATTTTCATTCTTTTAGCAGCATTCTGCTAATTTTCATCCCCGTTTGTCTGCTTTATGCTGCATGCTCCTCTCAGAGTGTGCGACTTATTACAAATATTAACACATACATCCGTTTAATAGCAAGTCCTATGGAGCAAAAGTGGCTCTGAATGGGGTTTTACTGTTGATATTCAAAGAAATTATTTTGAAATTAAACAGAGGAGAAAAACCTGTGTAAACATCACACTGAACTGTCAAAAGAAAATGAATTTCTTCATATTTTAGGATGCAGCCCTTCATCACATGGTGATATTAACCCACTAAGTCAGTTTTCGGAAGATGATCAGTAAACCATTGTGGATTTTTTTTTCAGTTGTTCTTTCTCTCACAGGAACATTGTGTTTAAATGTAAATCTAGAGCTGAGAAAGAAAAAAATAACATCCTGTTCATTTACATGAAGTGGTAAGTTTATTGGGATTTTACGTGCTTGGCACTTGTATTTACATTTTTTCAAAATGCTTCAAAAAAAGAATTCCTTTTTTTTTTCCCCCTTTTCACACTTTTTTTGGTAATAGATTGGGTGGTAAAGTTGCTATGTAGCTCTGCACTTAAATACACATCTCTAAACACACCACAACATACTTTACTCTCTTTGCTATTGCTTATTTTATAACTTTTCACACAACAACTTTTAAAGCTTATGTTATCTATTGCATTCGCCAACTATTATATATATATATATATATATATATATATATATATACATATATATATGTATGTACGTATACATATATGTACATATACATATATATACACACATATACATACATGTACATATATGTATATGCTTAAAAACATAATTCGCTCAAACTTAGTGAAACAATTCCAGTTCATGAAGAAGACTCATTTGTTTGGTGTAGTGTAATATCTTGTGTTCTGTACATGTCTGCCGGAGTTCCTCGGTAAATCAAAGCCACAGTGACTGCGTTTGGCAGCGTCCAGATACATCCCGTCCATCCTGAATGTGGAGCAGTGAGTCCCGTCCAGTCGTCCCTTTCATTCCAGCCAAAAAAACCCACAACTGGACATCAAACCGCTGACCTTTTAACATCTCTAACCCCAAGTGCTGCACCAAGTAATAGCTTCTGGATCACAGTGAAGACTCTTTGTTTACAGGATGGCTTGAAGACCAGTTTGTGAGTCCCTAAGAAAATAAGAATGAGTCATTTGAAGGGGGCCGCTGCTATTATTGCACCATACCATGCTCTCTTTCCAACCGCCGCCCTGATCTGGATTAACGGAATATGACGGAAAAGTTTGGAGATGCTGTCCTGTTGTTTTTCCTTACTGCCACTTTGAGAGTTAACAAGTAGTTTGGACTCACTCTGTAACCTTTTTTGGAGAGTTTCTGATAGGATTCGTGGTACCTTGACGTAGCAACTGCCGAACTCCAACCTCCACGGATTGGATATATTTGCTTTTCGTTAGGGGCGATACCCAGTTCCTACACCATGTGCATGGACATCTGATTGGAGGAGCCGTACTGACGTCCGTCGCAGGAGGCGCCGCCCTGCTGGCCGCCGGCGGCGTTCCCGATCATGTGCATCGCGTCCATGCTCCCGTTGGCCAGGTACTGGCGGTCGGCGAAGGCGCCGGCGGGGGCCGGGGAGCAGAGAAGCCCCCCCTGGGGCTTCTCGGGGCTGGCGGCCAGGCGGGGGGAGGCGGGGAAGTTGTATCCGTACAGGTTGTAGGGGTTGTGGAGGGAGAAGGCGTTGTAGGAGCCCTGCTGCACGTGGTGGTGGTGGCCGCCGCCGAACATGTGGGCGGAGGACGGCGAGGACCCCGACGGGGAGGAGGAGGTTGCCGCGGCGCCCGAGTTGCCGCCGGCCTGCATCACGTACTGCAGCTGGGAGGCCGGGAAGGAGCCCAGCTGCCCCCCGTAGGCGTCCATCTTGCCGCCGCCGTTGCCGCCCCCGCCTCCGCCCACGCCGCCG
>JABUIW010000022.1:364477-389678 GCA_013363375.1 Menidia beryllina
GGAATAGTTTTTTTGGGTATTTTGTTTTTATCCATATCAATACTTGGTTAAAATGAAAAGCCTCAACACGACTGGCTTCATGAAAAGAACTTGCAAACATGGTAACTACAGAAAAAAAAGGATGCTTATAGGATTACTAGAACGGATCTTTTGACCTTTTGAAAGGTTTTGCGGATGTTTTGACCCTTTAGATTTGGTTTAGTTGTATTTGACACATTGATTTTTGAGACCTGCATCATCAGATACCAAAAACATACTTTTAAAAATAGTTAAGAGCAGATTTCCTTTCTTTTTGTATTCTAGTTAATCAAAAAAATACGCAAAGATTACCAATCGAATTTATTCTAAGATGCATGTGAAGATTATATAATTTTGTGTGTTCCATTTATTCATTTTACTGTTTTGTAATATGACAAAACAATCCACTTTTTTCTTAGTTGAGACTTCGTAGAGTTAACAGAAAATATTCAGTGGCCATTCAAGAATAATTCAGATGCTATGAATCAGTGTTTTGGATGAGCAGCTTAACGAATCAGAGGCATTTTGGAAAGAACCAGACTGAATTTAACAACAATTTATTGAGGGAAACAAAACATATCTGTTGAAGAAAGAGAGGAATTTAAGATATATGAAGAATGGATTCGACAAAAATTCAAATGTTGTGTTTACTTCCATAATTCAAAGTGGAGGATTTTGCCCGAAAGCCTCTGTTATGCTAAGAAATGCATTTTTTACCAAATCTTTGCACACCAAAAGGGGATAAATCGGGGTTAACCGGCACATTAAATGGGGGCAGCGTGGAGAAACACGACTCCTGGTTTGTGTCCGGTCCACAGTAGCCCTGCTCGGCCTGTTGATGTGTTTATTGTAGCAGCACCATGAGGAGCAGCAGCTTATTGTGCTGCTCTCTACCGGCGGCCATTGTGCCCGGAGGGGTCAGCGTGGTGCCAGCAGCAGCAGGGGCAGCAGAGGGGTGGTGGTCAGGAGGTGAATGGACGTGGCCGGAGTCAGCAGTAACCTGTGCGCTTTCTGTTTGGTCTTGGGGTGGTGGGGGGGGGGCAGTTCACAGGTTATGAGGCTAGCACGGAGGAAGAGCTTCAGCTGAGAGAGAATGAGCAGCAACCGGTGAGTAAACGGGGAGCCTCTGGAGGCCCTGAAAACCTTTTAAAAACATCTGGACAAAAATCAAGCTTCACTTAGAAGAGACACAGACAGAGAGAAAGTCACATTTTCCAATTAGATTAATCTATTTAGACTTAAAATGTATCAAATGATCTTCTACAAATGTATGAATAGCCTGAATGACTCATGTTGTAGCTGTTAATGCAGATTTAGATCTAGATTAGTTTTAAATTCTCAATTTTTAATCAAACGTTTAACAATTATTCTGTGGAGCTATTGTGAAATTTACAAGATTAGTCACGTCTAAAACCATGAATTTAATGAATGCGCGACCAGTAAACACTTAAAAATTATAGATGGCATTACATTATGTTGTTTTTACGTTCATTTGCAGTTACATTTGTGCAGATTTAGCAGGAAATGGAAGAGTTAACTACTGAATTCATGCTCCGTTAATGAACTCATTCATGTCCTTTGAACTTAAGACTGCTTCTATGTCCACTTACTAAAACAGCAACCAATCCCTTTTTGTTTAAACAAGAAATATCAAATGATGGGAATCCAAAATGTTTGGAGCTGAGTAGAAGTGTGCTGATAGGTGAAATTTAGAAGAAGGCAGTAAAGCCATTGTATCTTCTTAGGTTCCACAGATCATCAAATGAAAACAAATTCCTCTAAAATCAACTTTTGTTCAGAATATAATCCAAACTGGTGCGTTGCTCGGACACCAGTCGCCACTGGGGGGCAGCTTTGTCCAGACTTTTGAGGCCCTTTTAGCCTGAGCGACTACGATAAAGTACAAATGTTAGGAGGGGCATGATGCAGTTTTTTACTAACTGAATAATGCGATTGTATGGTCACAAAAAGAGAGAAATGCAGAAAAGCTGTTTTTAAGTGAGGTTAAGCATCAATTACAACATCAACAGACTAAAATAGACTAAATAGACTAAAAAAAGCAACGAAATGAACAGTTTTCTGCCCTGGTGGCTGTAGAGCTTAACCTCAGCTCACAGAACAAAGCATGTGCTTGTGTTTATCACAGTCCAAACACGACTCGCAATCCGAGACCTTCACTTCTCCTCCCGGTCGTGTATCAAACCTGTCCCACGCTTAGGGTTGGCCTGACCTGGGAACACCATTTGGAAGTATGTCAGAATGGGCCAACATTCAACATGAGCTCCTGGACTCGTCCGATTTAAAACCCAAGCAGAAAACTTAAATATAAAAAAGGTTTATTTTTCTATCAGATGTAATGACTTATAAGTCAGTAAATGTGCTAAACATTCCAAATATAAAGGGCAATGAAGGAATTTGACCAAATTGATATTCAGTTATTGCCCAAATGTGCATTTCTAGGGTCAGATGTGGTCCAAGGGTCAGCAGCTGGTGTCTTACATGGTCAGGGTCAGACATGGCTGAAAAGATCTAAAAAAACACAGATTTGGGCCTTGATTATTCATCTTGATCCAACACGGTCAGTCAAAGCCAAAAGAGAGCAAAGCTGTAGACGAGGTCGTCTCTTTGTTTTGAATTACACAGCTCCACAATTCCCTTTAAAACACAGAGATATACAGTATGTGAGTGTTTTATACCACTTAATAGAGTCTCGGGGTTTAGAGGAAGCCAGATACGATCCCAGAAAACAGACAACCATGCTAACGCACTCTTAGTCTGCGTCCCTCACTAACCTGCCTGCCTGTTTTTTGGACAGCGGGAGGAAGCCGGAGCACCCAGAGAGAACCCGAGCATGCACAGGGCGGGCGTGCAAACCCCACACAGACGGGCCTCATCCGGGATTTGAACCAGGAACCCTTTTGCTGTGAGGAAACCGTGCAAACCACAACACCGACGCGCGCTAGCTTAAAAGCTAAAGAAGTTCTCAGCGAAGGAAAGAAAACCATTTGCAATGTTTTTGACAGATGACAGAACGAAAAAAAACAAAAATAAACACCCACAAGTTGTCTGAGTAAAGCTTAACGATAGAGGAAAGCGTACAGTTACACAAAAAGCATCAAAATCTGTAGATTTTTCCCATTTTACATCCGTGATAGGCAGTGTTTGAAGGAGAAAAGGTTCTCATTTATAGATTGAAATCTGTCTGGGGTGAGGGGGATTTGAACAAACTGTCTGGCCTGAGACGGCTTTAACCAAAACTGACCGGTCTGTGTGTGTCCACTCCAGACTATACACGTCCTGACCTTTATTTCTCTCCACGCAAAAACACTGAACCATCCATACGAACGTAATTCAGAAGAATATCCCTCACATTTATGCATCCCCTTTGACACAAAAGTCTGGACAGGAGGTCTAGCAGCCCGGGGGGGTCAGGAGTTACTTTTCTCAGTCACGTGTCAAAGTCTGGAGGCTTGACCGTCGAGTTACTGATTGACCGACCTACATTTACCAGCAAAAGCGGAGTTTTTCGGGCCTGTGCAGTGACCTCGCCACTTCGGTTGCTTTTGCGAGAGCTCGTTTGAGAAGGAGAGATAGTTTCCCTTTGAATTATTTGGTCCTGTTTGGTAAGTTTAGAAGCTGTGATTGTTTGTGCAGATAAGATAACACCTGACTTGTCCAAAGTTTTGAATTAATTTGCGGCAGGTCACCAAATTAGCATGGGGTTATACCAAGCTCAGAGCTGTTTTGAGTGGAAAATATGTGGGTTTATATGTGGGAAATGTTATCTGTGACTATCCAAAGTCCTTCTCGCGGTGGGAATCCAAAAGCGTCGCGCTGAAGCTGTCCGAGCTCTTCTCCCCCGCAGAGAGGGGGGTCAGTGCGCGGACATGGCGATGGTGTGCCTCACGGACTTCGAGGAGTACGCGAAGGAGCATCTCTCGAAGGCCACCTGGGATTATTACGCGGCCGGGGCCGACGAGTGCTGCACCAGAGACGACAACCTGCTGGCCTACAAGAGGTGGGAAAAGAAAAAGAAAAGCCCCCACCCAGGACGTTTATTTATGGAGGTCACAGATACACAACCAAAGTGTTTCATTAAAACTGTAAAGCATCCGGGGAGGGGGAGGATGGGGGGTTGTCTGTTTTAAAAAAGAAATTGGCTACCCATCCACAGGCTAGTCAAAAAACCAGAAACACATCATGATTTTTTGTTGGACTTAACGGGACCACAGAGAAATAAAAGAACACACATCTGTTGTTGAGCTTGTGCTGTTTGACGGTTTAGTCTGCTGGATTTTGTCCTCCGGTGTCTCTACAGGGTGTCCTACCCTGATGTTCACTATTTATGTTTTTAGAGTCTGTCCTTAAGCATTATTTGCTGTAACTGGAGTTGGAATATCTCAGAAAATGTAGAATATCTTGTAGAAAACTACAAGATACATTATGGTTGTACATGGAAGTGATGATCCAGGTGCAGGACCAGAGAAAAAGCTTCAAGAGAACTGAGGTTTATTACAGATGTGAAATGAAAAATGCAGCAATGCTGGGTTGCTGAGCTAGAACCAAAGGTGAGGAAACTAAAACCAAGAAGCAGGCACAGGAAATAAACCACAGTAAAGCTCGGGAAGATAGCTACAAATGAGGCAAAAACCCCAAAACTCAGCCTAAAGACGCAACAATAAACCGGAATAACAGAAACAAAATGCACAGAACAGAACAGATTTTTCTTCGAACGGTCACCGAACGCCTCACCGAACGCGTTTGTCCCTGATCTGTGCTTCTCCCTTCAGGATCCGTCTGCGGCCTCGTATCCTGAGGGACGTGTCGGTGAGCGACACGCGCACCACCGTGCAGGGGACCGAGATCAGCTTCCCGGTGGGCATCGCCCCCACGGCCTTCCACTGCCTGGCCTGGTACGAGGGAGAGGTGGCCACCGCCCGAGGTCAGGACCCTGCACACGAGGAGCCAGATTCAGCTCCATTTTGACGACAGTTTTAATTTAAAAATGCCTTTTATATTAACTTTTTCCATAGATTGATATCATAATAACTCATTAATAACTCATAAATCAGTCACAAGGGTTATTCCCAATAAGTCCAGGTCTTACCCAAACAATAACGCTGTCATTTCTGTATTTATAAGTAATTTTTCAAACCTATATGTCACGTACAGTGACTTTTATCTTGGAGATAATCAGCTTAACCCTTTAAAGCCTGATCCAAGAATATAACAACAGAAATGTACTTTTTTTTTTGTTTGAATTCCTTATTTGGCCTCGTAATAAAATATGTTAAAAGAAAAAAACAGAAATACATTTTTGATATTAATAGTAATAATTAATTTATTACTATGCGATAAGTCAAGATTATTTTTCGTGTAGTCTTCTGCCCCCAGTTATCAGGCGTATCTAATTGTGTACAATAGGATTTTGCGCAAATTTTTTACCATTAAATGATGCAAAAGGTGTCAGACGCAAAACATTTCAGAAACCGTATGTGTCAAATATGATACATTTGGCATTATAGGGTTAAAAGGCACAAAACAGTGAGAAATCACTCATAGATTAGTCACAAGATTTATTCCCAATAAGTCAATAACAATAGTGCTGTGACTTTTATCTTGGAGATAATCAGCTTAACCCTTTAAAGCCTGATCCAAGAATATAACAACAGAAATGTACTTTTTTTTTGTTTGAATTCCTTATTTGGCCTCGTAATAAAATATGTTAAAAGAAAAAACAGAAATACATTTTTGATATTAATAGTAGCCCCCTGTTATCAGGTGTATCTGATTGTGTACAATAGGATTTTGAGCAAAGTTTTTTTGCCATTATAGGGTTAAAAGGCACAAAACAGTGAGAAATCACTCATAGATTAGTCACAAGATTTATTCCCAATAAGTCAATAACAATAGTGCTGTCATTTCTGTATTTATAAGTCATTGTTCAAACCTATATGTCACGTAAAGTGACTTTTATCTTGGAGATAATCAGCCTGAAAGGTACAAAACAGAGTGAAATCAGTGCAATCAAAGGTGCAAATGACAGCTTACTGTGATCTGGTCAGTGTGTGAATCCAAGCTTTTTCTCGATCCCCCACCCCCCACAGCCACGGAGGCCCTGAACACCGTCTACATCACCAGCACCTACACATCATTTCATCAGCTTTTTTTTTTAGGTTTTTTGTTTTTGTTTCATTGTGTGTGTGTGGGTGTGTGTGTCTGATTTCTGTTGGGCTTAACAGGACCACAGAGAAATACAAGAACACACATCTGTTGTTGAGCTTGTGCTGTTTGACAGTTTAGTCTGCTGGATTTTGTCCTCCGGTGTCTCTACAGGGTGTCCTACCCTGATGTTCACTATTTATGTTTTTAGAGTCTGTCCTTAAGCCCTATTTGCTGTAACTGGAGTTGGAATATGTCAGAATATGTAGAATATCTTGTAGAAAACTACAAGATATTATGGTTGTACATGGAAGTGATTAGTCACAAGGTTTATTCCCAATAAGTCAATAACAATAGTGCTGTCATTTCTGTATTTATAAGTCATTTTTCAAACCTATATCTCACGTAAAGTGACTTTTATCTTGGAGATAATCAGCCTGAAAGGCACAAAACAGAGTGAAATCAGTGCAATCAAAGGTGCAAAGGACAATTTACTGTGATCTGGATTAGATCAGCGTGTGAATCCCACCCTGTTCTTGATTTTCCCCACAGCCACGGAGGCCCTGAACACTGTCTACATCACCAGCACCTACTCCACCTGCTCGGTGGAGGAGATCGTGGCGGCGGCGCCCGGCGGCCACCGCTGGTTCCAGCTGTACGTGTACCGGGACCGGAAGCTGTCGGAGCAGCTGGTGCAGCGCGTGGAGGCGCTGGGCTACAAGGCCCTGGTGCTCACCGTGGACGTGCCCTACACGGGCAAGCGCCGCAACGACATCCGCAACCAGTTCAAGCTGCCGCCGCACCTCAAAGTCAAGAACTTCGACGGAATGTTGCAGGTACTGAGGAAGAAAAAGAGCAAGAGAGAACGAGGTTTAGGGATTTATTAGTTTAATAATGTCAAAGTGTCCACTCATAATTAGCTTCATCTTTCTGTATATTCCCACTCATATTTATATTTTATATTTCTACTTATATTATGATGTTATACTTATTATATTATATTATTTATAATTTCTGAGTATTTGTACTGTTTTTAAAAAATGCTTTTTTAAAATGACGTTTCCAAATTGCTAGTACAAGTTATAAATGTATAAATTGATTAATTAACTCTGAACTGACCCATGTGACTTGTATCATATGGGCCTACCTCAAACTGTTCAAATTGAACTTCTACTTATATTTATATTCTATATTTCTACTTATATCATGATATTATAGTTATTATATTACATTATTTATACTTTCTGTGTATTTGTACTATATTTGTAATCGTTATTGCTTTTTTAAAATGACGTTTCTAAATTGCTAGTACAAGTTATAAATGTATAAATTGATTAATTAATTCTGAACTGACCCATATGACTTGTATCATATGAGCCTACCTCAAACAGTTAACCCTTTAAAGCCTGATCCAAGAATAAAACAAAACAGAAAATTACATTTTTTCGGTTTGAATTCCTTATTTGGCCTTTTAACAAAATATGTAAAAAGAAAAAACAGAATGACATTTTATATATTAAAAATTTATTACTATGCAATAAGTCAAGATGATTTTTTGTGTAGTCTTCTGCCCCCTGTTTTCAGGTATATCTGATTGTGTAAAATAGAATTTTGAGCAAAGTTTTTACCATTAAATCATGCAAAAGGTGTCAGACGCAAAACATTTCAGAAACCGTACGTATCAAATATGATACATTTTGCATTACAGGGTTAAAAATGAACTCCAAACATACTTAAAATGCGTTCTGTTTCTTCTCCCTAAGCAGGACAATGCCGTCCCGGAAGAGTACGGGGTGCCGGCCAACACTCTGGACCCCTCCATCAGCTGGAAGGACGTCTACTGGCTGCAGTCCATCAGCCGCCTGCCCATCATCATCAAGGGCATCCTGACCAAGGAGGACGCCGAACTGGCCGTGGAGCACGGCGTCCAGGGCATCATCGTGTCCAACCACGGGGGCCGGCAGCTGGACGGGGGCCCGGCCTCGGTACAGACCCAACATCCTCTCGCTATCTCCAGTTCCCCCTGATAAGATTACGTCAGGGAATGCGTAATAGGCCCCCGATGACTCAATCCAGACGTAGGACTTGTGGAAATGAGATCTGAGAAACATTCCAGGGCTCTGGAACCTCTGTGGAGGCCATTGTGCTGTAAGGGATAAGAGCCAAAGTAAAGCAATGAGGAATTTTTTAACCCTATAATGCCAAATGTATCATAGTTGATACATACGGTTTCTGAAGTCTTTTGGATCTGAGACTTTTTGCATCATTCAGTGGTAAAAACTTTGCTCAAACCCCTGTTGTTCAGATATACCTGATAACAGCCCGTAGAAGACTGCACCAAAATACATTTTTGACTTATTGCACGCTAATTTGATAAAATCATTTCTGTTTTTTTTTCTTCATATGTTGTTGAGGGGCCAAAGAAAGACTTCAGACTAAAAAAAATCCAATATTCTTCCTATTTTTCTTGGATCAGGCTTTAAAGGGTTAAGTAGGTCCTCAGGATTGCATCGTTACTCCTATCTAACTAGCATCATACTGTATAAATGAGGCTACTTTTTAAGCCCATTGAGCTCTGCAGAAAGCTGATGGAGACCCGTTTGAGTGGGGAGGTGTTGCTGGAGTTGGGAAAAATGCACAGTCATGCTCCAAGAAAAAGCAAATCAAGCAGATAAAGCATCCGTATGATTAATTATAGAGAAGGTTTAGCTAAGAACGTCATACGTTTGCAGATATTTAGAGTCTGTGTGATCAGAGCACTTGGTGGAGCTTTTAGTTATAGTCGTGTAAAATGTTCTTCTTCGTTGCTATCAGATTGATGCACTGGCAGAGATTGTGGACACAGTCCAGGGCAGGATTGAGGTCTACGTGGACGGAGGGATCCGAACGGGAAGCGACGTGCTGAAAGCGTTGGCCTTGGGAGCCAAGTGTGTTTTCATTGGCCGCCCGGTGGTGTGGGGCCTTGCGTACAAGGTGAGGTTATGCTTTTTATTTCATCTCCTGACAGAACCAATGGAATTTCCCCACTTAGACGATGTTACTTTTACAATAAATCCTTTGAAGCTACCTAAGTTTCTGTTTTTAGAGTTGCCATTTTTCCAGATTTTTTAGCTTCTTCCCTACAATTCAAAAACACCCGTGTTAGAAATTTGAAATCAGACTGATGGAAAATGTTGTTTTTAATGCCTCAAAGAATTCAAGAAAAAACTGAATGAAGGTCCTCTAAGTGTGATGATTACATGTGACGTCTTTCAAACTGAAAATGAAGCATGATCCTAACTATCTCATCCTAATGGGACCTCTCAGGGGGAGGAAGGATTGAAGGAGGTGCTCCAAATCTTGAACGACGAGTTCCGTCTGTCCATGGCTTTATCCGGTGAGTCTGAGTGGTTGAATGGCTAAAAAAACCGAAGAGGGGACCCGCTCCAAAACCATCTGCTCATTGTTTCCCCGATCCAGGCTGCAGGAACGTAGCTGAGATCAACAGGAACCTCATCCAGTTCTCCAGACTCTGACTCGCCAGAAGAGGGCGGCGCTGAGGTTCCCTCCGAACACAAACTGTCCACGCTCACCTGAAAGCTGAGATCTGACCCAAAAAAAATGCAGAGAGGCTGAATTTTGAGATGATTACAGTCATACCAGAAGGTGCGTGTGAGGAATAAAGCTGAGCCTGACTCAGACCAGAAAGCAGGAGTTCCAGAAGGTCCCGGGAGGCTCGGTGGCAGATTTAATGGAAATGTTTGGATTTGGAAGTAGTACGGATGGATGCACCTATTATCATATAACTATTTGCTTTTGATTTCCTTGTAATGAATATACTGTGTAATGATACACTGCCTGGGACCGTTTGAATGCCAGTGCTTGAATAAATACCTGCAAAAGGGAAAAGAAAGTCTGTTCTCTTCTGGATTTGTTCATTTCTGGTTGGGGCATTTAGGGCAGTTTTCTTTTATTCATGGAAATTTCCTGATGAATTCACGTCAAGATAAAGGTGTAGAATTATATTTCACTGACTGTTTGACAGATTTGTTTTCAGCTTTCATGCAAAGCGTGATGACGAAAAGTTTGGACATCAACTGTAAGTGCATTTGACCATTTAGGGGGTCAGGTTTCCAAGTAAGCTGAAGCCTTTAGAGTGTGTCAGGAGGGTTTTCTCCAGAGCCTTAAAAACACTTTGAGAGCAGTATCACGACTGTTGACATTGCTTTGTGGAGAACAAGATGCGGAAAAGACGCAGAGCGAGAAAGGGAAGTGGCACAGGAAGTGACTGAGGTCTCGGTTGTGTTGAAGAGACGGTGATGCTCCCTCAGACCCTCCGACTCTTCGCCCGGCTGGAGAGGTGCAGCAGACATTTTCTGCCGTCTTTTTTCTCGGGGCTCTGTCTGGTTAGGCGGTCAGGCTGGAGGGAAACCTGGGGTCCAGTCTTCTGAGGAGGCTTTCTTCCAGGTAGGCCAAACGCACTTTGTTTAGGTCCAACTCTCATGTGAGCGAGGGGCCTACAAAGCATTTAAAGTGTCGCTAATTCTCGTTTAGTTCACATGTACGTAGATCTGTTTCATCTGGTCTCTGTGGTGGATTTAGGCTTCGTGCTTTTGATTGTTTCTGATTGCTAAATTTGCTTTCTGTTCAGGATTTTTATTTTTCTTCCTGATAAACGTCCGTTTTTGTTTTGTTTTTCTGCTTAAAAGTATATTTACTGTTTACATATTCATGCAAGAAAAAGTTTTGTATGATACAGAACTGAAGTAATTCTGTAGTCTTCCATCTAATTAATTTTGTACAACTAATTCCATGAAACATTTTTTTGTGAGGTTGCAATATTTCACATGCATATTTTGAAAGACTGTTTTCATGGTTGAAATGATAACATATTGGATTAGAGTTCAGTCTTTTTATGTTTTATGTTCTCTATTTCTTTGTTAAATCTGCACAAAATAACTGAAGAAACAAAGAAAATGTTGTCATGAAGTTATGAACTTAACATTCCCACAAGCATATTTATTTTCAATTATTTATATTCTTTATATGACTTATATACAGAATTAGATCCCCTTGAAAAATCAATGTCAAAAGAAACCAGAGTGGTGCAGGTGTAACAATAAACTAAAATCAATTTATCAAAAATGACCAAAGTAACCAGTGGAACATGACAGATCTTTGCCATTTACTGGTGGTATTGTTGTTCTTTTGTTTTGACTTTTGATTATCTACTTTAAGATAAGAACTTTATTGATCAAGCAGGAAATTGTTAGTCAGTTTCCTCTTATTTTTCAAAGACGTGCACACTGTAAATCTGTGATAGGCTCATCACACTTTATATAGCCCAGATATGTAGTTTTGTCCACTAAAGCTTGACTTTTTCCTCCCTGTAGGAAGTCTCACCACCGCAACAACAGCCCTCAACCCCCCGGGGCCAATGAAATGGGGTAAGGCAGCCTCTGGGTTTCTGTATTTACATGTTTATGTTCAACATTTTTTGTTGCACATTCTCTGCAACATTCTATGATCGAAAAGAGTTAAGTTAGACAGTTTCTAAATTAACCTGATACATAAATACACCTTTGCTTAACATTTATGGACACATTAAAGCAATTGCTGTCTTTTTAATACGTCATATTTAAACTTTTTTTTTAAATTGATTAATTAAAGACTTTTTACTGGCTGGCTGATAACAAAAATCACAAATAATAAATCACAAATAATGCCCCATGTCGGTAAGTCATTTTCAATGAGTGCCAGTGTTTTTTTCCTGTGTTCGTTGGTGTTTTCGCAGTTGCAAAATGAGAAGTGCTTGACATCTACCAACCGGTTCCTCTTTTTTTAGATCTTCACACTCAAAACAGAAAAAACTGACCATGATGATTCAGTAAAAAACACTCGAGCAGATACATGATTAACTGTTTCAACTTGGACATCTTAAGCCGAAATGAGGCTTTAGGCCGTGGGAAAGTGAGAGTAAAGGAAATTGCAAAAGTCAAGTAGTTCAGAGTACAGGCCATATTCTTCTACTGTCAAAACCAGTGTGTTTGTGGATCAGTTTGGTCCATAATTGCTTAATTTTATCCCCCATGAGAAGCTGATACTTCCGAGGCCACTGTTCTGTTTCGATGCAGATCCACTGTTATTATTCTGCTCATTCTGAAAAAGCACAAATCAGCTTCAGTGATCGTTACACCTTCTCCTCCCCAGCGGAAGTGGGGAGGACAGCGGCTCGAGCAGGCTGAGCCGAACACTGTCGCGTCTGGGCGGTCGACACTCCAGGGATCCTCCAAGATCTGCAGCTCAGTCCGAGAGACCTCCGGCCCCCCCTGTTAACGAAGGTAGGTGCTCACTGAGATGTTTGAGCTCCATAACCGGTGAAAACCGCTACACTTCAAAGCCACGCTGGCTTTCAAATAAGGATGCAGATGAAGATCGCTTTGTTTTATACAATTTATTTCACATCATACAACAATAAAAAAGTATTTAAAGATTTATAAACCAAGTTTTTCTTTAAGGACATCTTGCATTTGGAGGAATCCCTCTGAACCACTGAACTCCATCTTTACCATGACTCATTTCCCCTGTTTTCGTCATTCTCTTTTGCAGATGAAGGGTATCCTCCGCCGGGGTTCGTCCTGCCTCCAGTCCCACCTCCAGCACTGGTTCATCTCCCCCCACCGGTGGAGATGCCCCCCAAACGTCCCGACAAGGCCACCAAGCCAAAGTTTCCACCCAAACCCCTTTCCAAGACCTTCAGCAGCGGCGAGCATGGAACAGCTGTTCTCCAGGTGTCTTTTAACGTTAATGCATCATTTCAAATGTGTTGCAACAAAAGAAACATAGATTTTTCTACAAGCATGTGCAAATCTTACATTTTTAGCGAATTCTATCTATCCGATATCGCTTCACTGTCGTCAAAAAGCATCATGTTAACCCATTCGTGGCATGACCTCCTCTTCTCCAAAGGGCTTTGACATTTTCCGGGCAGACGAGACTCTTTGTGATGTTGTCTTGGTTCCTGGGGACAGTAAGGAAGCTTTCCCAGTCCACAGAGTCATCATGGCTTCGTGCAGTGACTATTTCAAAGCAATGTTCACAGGTTTGTTGTTCCCGTCCCCGACTGCAATGATGTAAATGGGCTCCTCGAGTCTAACAAATTAGCTTAATGACCAATTGAAAAGCATGTTTGATATGATGAACAATGTCATCATTTTGCCAGCTTTGAATGGGTATTAAATTGCAGAATATTTTGCTTGCTTATCCTTTCCTAGTATATCAAACACAGTTTTACTTGTTTTAACTGTGCCGCAACACAATGCTTTCACAATTAGATCACTCAGAAAAGAAGAAGTAGGTTTTGACCTTCTGACTCGCTTTAACGTTAAAAGTTCTTCTGGTTAACTTGTGAAACTGCACAGACAGTCTTATCTATCCTTTAATCCTCACCCTCTGTATGTCAGAGCAGACAACCTTTACAGAGTGAGCTGTGGCTTTATATCTCGCTGACAGTGCAGAACAATCCTCTCAAACGATGCAAATTCATGCTTTCCCCCTTGATTTTGCCCCTTTGTGCTCGCCTTTCCCGCTCAGGAGGCATGAGGGAGCAGGAGATGAGGGAGATCAAGCTACATGGGGTCACTAAGTCTGGCTTAAAGAACATCATAGACTTCATTTACACATCCAAAGTCACCCTCGATATGGGAAACCTCCAGGACACTCTGGAAGCTGCAAACTTCTTGCAGGTCATGCCTGTCCTGAACTTCTGCAATCAGCTTCTGAGCAGTGAGGTGAGTGGGTTTTGACTGGCTCATCGGGTTTTCAACGCGGTCCATCCTTTGATGGCTTCCCTGCTATTCCCCTTCAAGCTCACCCGGGGTCGTAGAAGACAAGATAAAGCAGCAAAAAACAGGGAAGAGGATAGAAAGCAGACTAGTTTAAGCTATTTCCTGTGGTTTTGTTTGACACAGATCACCATCGATAACTGTGTGGAAGTCGAGCACATTGCCATAGACCTGCTTCTGGAGGATGTGAAGCAGAATATAGGTGAGTTCAACTCAAACTACAGTTTGCAGCCTCGGCAAAAACAAATGAATGCGCCTTTGTTTCACCATCTCGCTCTGTGGCCCTCCTCAGGTAAGTTCGTGAGCCAGAACCTGTGGGAGCTGGTGCAGAGCGGCCGTTACCTGCTGCTCTCCGACGCCAGCATGGCCAGTGCTCTGGCTAGCAACTCCCTGGAAGGGTTCTCCGAGCTGGAGCTCTACCACATCGCCAAGGGCTGGCTGGAGCACGACCCTCCCAGACGCCAATCCTCCGTCCACACCCTGATGCGGCACATCCGTTTCCCGCTCATGAGCCCCGGCGAGCTGATCCAGATCTCTCAGGACGACGAGGAGGAAAGCAACTCCATCATGCGCTCGGAGACGGCCTGCGTGAACCTCCTGCTGGAGGCCAGCAACTACCAGATGATGCCGTACATGCAGCCCGCCCTGCAGACCGAGAGGACGCAGATCCGCTCGGAGGCCACGCACATCCTGGCCCTGGGCGGGGTGATGCGGCAGCAGCTGGTGGTGAGCCGGGAGCTGAGGCTGTACGACGAGAACACGGGCCACTGGAGGGCCCTCAAGCCCATGGAGGTGCCCCGCTACCAGCACGGGGTGGCCCTCCTGGGAGGCTTCCTCTTCATCGTCGGAGGTCAGAGCACCAGCAGCTCACGCAATGCACACACAACCGATTCTGATATTTTAGTATGAGTCTATCCATCCATCCAGCCATTGTCATTACCGCTTATTCCCTAATGGGAGCTGGAGTCTATCCCAGTCGTCAATAGGCGAGAGTAAGGGTACACCCTGGACAGTCCGCCAGTCCATCACAGGGCCATAGTATGAGTCCAATCAAACTAAATAATATGGGAAAAAACCTATCTAGGAATGTCCTTCCTGAGGCAGTCATGATTTCAAATGGAAAATGCCGGTTCTTGATGACTCCCCAGGTCAGAGCACGTACGACACAAAAGGTAAAACGGCCATAGACAGCGCCTACCGCTACGACCCCCGCTTCGACAAGTGGCTCCAGATTGCCTCCCTGAACGAGAAAAGGACCTTCTTCCACCTGAGTGCCCTGAAGGGGAAACTGTTTGCAGTCGGAGGGAGAAATGCTACTGGAGAAATTGGTAAGCTTTGAACCCTTTTTCTTTCTTCATTGCATAATGCAGAAACGTATACACACCAAAGGGAGAATTAGAGTTCCAATAACTTAAATGCCACACAGTTCTACTGCTGCTTTATTAAAACTGTTCATTGAAATGAAATCAGATGATGCTCCTTTCTGATTTTCAGACACAGTGGAGTGCTACAACCTGAAGAAAAACGAGTGGACCTTCGTGACCAGCATGATGGAGCCGCACTATGGGCATGCTGGCACAGTTCATGGGGGCCTCATGTACATCTCAGGTGATACAAAGCAGCCAGGGGTCATCTTTCTAGCCGGACATCTGGCATGATTCGGACAAATCGGGCACTTTCGGGAGTCGAGAAGTAGATCCATTAGTTTAAAATTACGTAGCATTAGTAATAGTAACCAAATCATAGAAGAATTATTTATGAGATCCCTATCATGGTTGGAGTTATGAGACATTTGAGACACTATCACTGATTGTTCACAGAGTCTAGCCGACGGCACATTTTCCCGTGCACAGCCAACCATAAAACACTCCCTTTCTAAGGTCTTTTTCAGTTCTGTCATCTCGCCACGCAGCTTTCATCTGCTCGCACAGCTGATTGCATCCAGAATGCCAAACAAATGGACTTTTGTGGCCCACACATGAATATCTCCCCGTTGAATCTCAGGTCATTATTTAATGAATGCTGGTCATTTCCACGCAGAGTGCTCTGAAACATAGCTAACCCATCTGAAATAAACTGTGAGCAGAGATGCGACGGTTCAAAATAGGTCTCAGAATTGAACCTGTGGGTTTTAATAATGACGGGTTTGCATTTTAGTGGGGCTGCATGCTGGCAGAAACCTCAGATTAATCTAGAAATGAAACTCTGTTGGCCGACCTACTTGAAACGACTTACTGTTTGTTGTCTGTTCACACAATCGGCACAGTTTCTCAGCAACCTTGGACAGGAAACACAAAGGTTTCACACACACAATTTCAGAAACAGGAAGCTCGGAGACCTGTGGTCGTGGTGGGCGTCAGCGCTTTGAAACCAAATCAGACCTGACAGTTCTCAGAGGCAGCACCGTGCTGCTAATCACCCATTTGATTCAGCACATAACACCACTCACACTGGGTGTTCATCAGGAGCCCTTTTGTGTATTAAAATTGCTCAACCAGCCCAAAATGTGGCCAATTTTCTCACCTCTTTTCGTCCAGGGCTGCAGGTGTACATGCGATTCTGTTTGTGTCTCTGCCTCCGATACTAGCTCAGATCGCGTGGCAATGAACGGCTATCTCTTATCGTGGTGTTATGGCTCACATGTTAGCACAGACAGCTGCTTGGCATTGTCATGGAGTCAACAGGAGCAGCTAGACATGAGAAACCAAAGTGCAACAGGACCGAAAACAAAACAGAGTTGAAGTCAAAGGAATTCAGCTCTGAAGCTTCAGGGGCCTGTGAGCACGTTTGGACGTGTTAGCTATGGTTTTAAACATGTGAGCGTTAGTTTTTTTTTATTTTTTGCTGCGGTGAAAGATGAGTCACCGCTGACTGTAGCTTCCTGTTCCCCTCGCAAACTATTGAACACGCATTAGTTATTGGTTCCGTTATGGGGTCTGTGTTATATAACGATATAATAAACTTGAAGCTGAAGTTCGTTATGTCATGTGCCAGAGGCCCCCAAACCCATACAAAATCTAGTTATCAACAAGGACGACCAACAAAACAGCACATATTGAAGTTACATAAAAATAAAAACGCCTCATACAGGCCGCAAAGAGATTCGACAAGGTTATTAAAAGCATTTAATTGTTGATTTACAAAGGTTCATCGAATCTACTCTATTTTTATTTCATTGAATAGGATTTGCAAAAAGCAAAAACCAGGGTATGGTTTAGCATGTTACAGATTTAAATTGGATTTAAAGCATCCACCCTTTTTCCTGGCTTTACACAACACACTTCTTAGTTTCTCTTAACTATAAATACTTAAGATATGCCTCTTCCTGTTGAAGACATGCAGCTTTGTCATGCATTTACGTATTGTTGAGCACATCAACAATGCAGCGTGCATGTTTTGTTTTGCAAAAGACCATCTGGGAATCCAACCACCAGACTTCAGATAATGGGGCATCACATGACCCACAGCTGCTCTGTTACTGTAATAAAACCCTCTGAACCAGCCAGTTATTCATCTAATTACACATTCAAACACAACAATATTGCTAGAAGAACTAAATTTATTCAAAACTGACTCAATATTAAAGTATCCATGCAAGTCTTTTTAGTAGCACACGATCCTGTTGAAAACAGGCTTTCCCATGACAGATTTTCTTGGAATTAGAGCGTTTCTTTCACCGTGACATATTGGGGTTAACACTAAGGTCGCCATTATTCCAGCACCCCCAGTGAGGTAACGATTCAAATAAAGCCTCGATAATCGTCCATTCAGGTTGATAGCGTCTGAGGAATTCAGTTCAGAACAATTCCTTATGACAGGAGACGGTGAGTGTTTTCGTGCCAATGTCTCCGAAGCTTTGTTCAGAGGCAGGAATCCCCCGACACGCCTGCAGCCGCAGTCTGAAGCAGACAAACAGGTGTCTGCGCCCCCACCTTCCTCTGAGGAGTGTGTGGGCATGTGTGTGTGGAGCCCAACTACACACAACATGCAAAAACGTCACTCTGACCTATTTTTGCCTTTATATAAGTATGCCTATATATATATGGATACATGTAGCATTGGCTTGAAGTCTCCAATGGTAACAGAAATGTGTCATCCTAAATATATATAGAAAGAGTGACATCATTGTGTGTGATAGAGAGAAATGTCTTGCAGACTTCTCACAAAAAAAAATATATATATATGTTTTTTATCTTAAACTGGGACATTTAGGCAGCCGTCTAAACACAAAACTCAAGAATTGATCGTCTATATTTCTACGTCCAGCTTCTCTGATGAAGCCAGATGAGATGTTTTACCACTTTTAACACTTGACCCAGCCTTCTTTTTCCCAAACGCCTATCAAAACTAAAAAGCAAGTTGATGAATACTCCTTAAAACATTAAAACTGAGCTTCAAACCCTCCGGCATGCCGGCTCACTGGAAGATGTTTGAAATAAATTCCCCGTGTGAGATGTTCAAACTACCTCTGCTCATCCTTTTGGAGTTTCCTGTCCTGAATTTGTCAAAATGCATGTCGAATTCTGGTAGATTTCAGCTTTTTTTTTAATTCAGGCCGTAGCCGGAGTGCGTCCCTCACTTCTGTTTGTCTTCTCCAAACAGGCGGCATCACCCGGGACACCTTCCAGAAGGAGCTATGGTGCTATGACCCGGTCTGCGACGCGTGGGGCCGGCGGGCCGACATGATGGAGCTCCGCGGCCTGCACTGCATGTGCACGGTGGGAGACCGGCTCTACGTGATGGGCGGCAACCACTTCCGGGGCAGCAGCGACTACGACGACGTCCTGGGCTGCGAGTTCTACAGCCCGGACGCCGACCAGTGGACGGTGGTGGCGCCCATGCCCCGGGGCCAGAGCGACGTGGGCGTGACGGTCTTCAACGGGCAGATCTACGTGGTGGGGGGCTACTCCTGGAACAGTCGCTGCATGGTGGACATCGTGCAGCGCTACGACCCCGAGCAGGACGCCTGGGACCGGGTCTTCAACGTGCTGGAGCCCCTGGGGGGGATCCGAGCCTGCACCATGACCGTCCATCTCCCCGAGGGGTCGGTGGACGAAGCTCAGATACAAGACTGCCCTCTGCCAACAGCTAAGAGCTGATACCCACCGAACCCACGCGGAGGTTATCGGGCCGTAACTCCCACAGAGCTAAAACAGGAAATACGGTGGTTTGCAACATGAACTAAAGTTTGAGACTTCCTGTTCCTGTTGTTGTCATTTCCTGTCCTACCGTGGGGGCTCAGGATCCCACCTGCTCTGCCGCACGTACTCTTCAACCAGCGGGCCCTCGCAAAAGATCGGGACCGCCGTCCAGCTCAGGTCGAGCGGGCGCCCTCTGACTGTGGACAACCGCTTCACTGTACTGCTTTCAGGCATTTCTCCACAGAAATGAAAGGGGGGCTTCAGCACAGGAATTATGTCATTATGTCATTTCAAAAAAATATAACAAATGCTGCCATTGTAGTTTTGTAACCCAGCTCCTTTTTTTTAATCTTTTTTTCTTTTTTTAACATCTAAGCTAACAGGAATAAATAAACTGGATAACATAAAAGGGGATGACTCACCCATGTCTTCTTGGAAATGTCACAAGTCGCAGTCATGAGATGATCTGCTTTCAATGATGTTTAACATCCTTACAAATTAAGCCCGTGAGCTAAGTTCAGGGTTTTTCAGAGGTTTTGTGCAAAAGGCCACTCATAGCCGAGCCTCATCAGTCAAGGGTGAAGATCCTTTTTCCAGTAATGCACAAATCACAAAAAATGGCCACCTAATTGTACCTTTAGGGGTCCAAGGCTTGTAACTGGGGTGGTGACCCCAAAGGTCCTGCTGTGATACCCTCAAAGTTTGTACATTAGTGCACCTTTGAGGGCCTCGGAAAGTAGAAATACCTGCATTGGGGTCCAGTTGTTAGCCATATTGTATATTGGTGCATTAAAAGTCAACAAATTCTCAAGCTTTTGCACAACTTAAAAACACAGTTGAGCATCGGACTACCCAAGAAACTTCCCCCTTCACTTCCAGACAAGACAGGAAACCGCTGTTTCAATGAGTTTAGAAATATACACCAAAAAACACTCAACGATCGTAACACTGGTGCCACAGTTTTAAAAAAAAAACCTGCAACACACAGCCACTTTACCTCACTGTAGGATTTACTCAGGACACAAGGTCCCGCTATAATTAATCTCTGTGCATGAGAAAACATATCTGAGCATCTATCAGGCAGATGTTACCTTGAAATGCCAGCTCTTGTTTTATTTGGCAGATGTAGCCTTGTACCTTCTGCAGGAGTGGGAGGAAGCTGAGTGCTTCGACTAATATTGTGGAGAACAGATTTGCTCTGCTCGTGTTTCCCCCTTCAAGGATTCCACTAAATCATTTCCACAGCATTTATAAACAAAGACCTAAAAGCTCGTCTGAGCTCACAGGGAAAAAGTCTCTTCTGAAGGATGCTTTCAGATGAAATATCAATTTCAGGGATTTCAATACACAAGGAAAGACACTGATAAAAGACACATTCTATGAGTTCTTTTATGTGGAATAAAAACGATGAATTACATGATAATTACAGACCTGAAAAAAATGTATTTAACGAAACGTATTGTAATGAATATGTATGTAATGTATCATTTTAAAAAAAAGTAATGATAGTAATTAACCGTGACACCAAATTCCATTCAAAGTACATGTTAATCCCTCAAGGGGAAATTCCTTCAATACAGCAGCAACAACATGAATAATAATACATTTACAATTACATAATATCACGTATGTGAGTTATACATTCTTAATATTGATATTTGAAAAGACTTGTTACACTTTGCACATTTAAAACATTAAGATGTCCAAATTTAGTTCATTATTTCCCAATACTGAATCTAATTCAAATCAGTATGTAAAGACGGGTTATGCCCAACAGTTGCTTTATCACATTAAAACACACATCCTAAAACATCAGAAATGAAAAAATTCATCAATATTTTGACATCCAAATTATTTAAACATGGCTTTAACATGGATACTTTTAAGGAGATTGTTTGAGAAATTGAACTTGTCTCATAAAACAGCCCTTAAATGTATTTGTCTGTGAGTTGTTGCATCTTTTGTTCTGTTTAGCAGCAGAAAACATTCCTCCCTGAAGCAGTGGAGCCCAGCCCCTTTTTTCCCCACACTGCCTTGGAGCAAATAATACGTTTGTTTTTTTTCTTTAGTAACTTTTTCTGAGCTTACAAAAAGAGGAGCGGTGGAGGCTGTGAGGGCAGAAGGTGTTTCTCCTCTCCCACCGACAGATCAGAAAACACCCGGGAATCCTCCATTTGATCCTCCTGCTGGTTTCATTTTGAGCCACTTGCTGAGAGGACGGATGAAAAAAGAGAGTGGGGCTCTCAGAGAGAGGTCGGACGGTTTTTTTTTTCCTTTTCACCGCAACAGCCACATTAACCTACCATGTCCCTGAGAGGTGAAGTGTGTGTGGTGACCGGAGCCTGTGGATTCCTGGGAAAGAGGCTGGTGAGGCTGCTGCTAGAGGAGGAGAAAACGGCCGAGATACGACTGCTGGACAAAAACGTACGGCTGGATGTGCTACAGAGCCTGGAGGGTAAAATTCTTCCCCTGATTTCTGACATCAAACTATCTGAAGTGATGTGAGGATTCAACAGGTTTAGGAAAAGTTCACTTTGCCTAACGGACCTAACAGAAACATCAAGTTCCATCATTTTCTCTTTATTTAATCCTCAACGCTTACCTTGAGTGAAATAAATTACATGTAGACTTAATTCCAAGTATGTTCAATCTTACATTTAAATCAGTTTAAATCATATTATACCATATGTTTAGGGCCAAATAGTACAAAGTCAACTTCAAATGCTGAAACTGAAGTGCAGAGAATGGAAACAGAAACATCAAGTTCCATAATTTTCTCCTTATTTAATCCTCAACGCTTACCTTGAGTGAAATAAATTACATGTACACTTAATTCCAAATGTGTTCAAGCTTAAATTTAAATCAGTTTAAATCATATTATACCATATGTTTAGGTCCAAATAGCACAAAGTCAACTTAAAATGCTGAAACTGAAGTGTAATTTTTCCCCTTGGAGACAACTGGGTAAAAAAGAGAGACTGAATTGTGTAGAGGTAAATTGTTTTTTATTTGATTTTCACAGTGCTTAATCACCTAAACTCTTCAGAAAAAGAAGGCGATTCTTCACAGTGATAATCAAATAAAATGTCTCTTTTCATTTTAAAAAGCCACAAAATGTTTACAGATTTACAATCGGGCTTGAAATATTTGGAGAAAACGGTCTCAAAATAAGATTGCTTTAACTGCTTCTGTTGACGGATCACTGTGTTTCAGACTGTAGAGGCGAGACGAAACTGTCCGCGTACGAGGGGGACATCAGGGACGGCGTCTTCCTCAGAAAGGCCTGCCGAGGGGCGTCCACCGTCTTCCACATCGCGTCCATCATCGATGTGACCGACTCGGTGGAGTACAGCGAAATGTTCGGGGTCAACGTCACAGGTCAGGCTTCAGACCCTTTAAGCTGAATTCATCTACGATGTCATGCCAAATATACAGAGATAGGGAATCATTCTGTAATAAATAAGGGATCAAACCCAGAGGCTTCCCTGCTCCCTCACACCTGATCCATCTCCATTTGCCGTTAGCAGGCCTGTGCAGAGCTCGGCAATTTTTTTTGCAGAGACAATTTGAATCAGATTCAGGAAAAAACGCCTAAAACCTGCAGGACATTGGCCCCTGAGGACCAGACTCTGACGGCCCTGATTTAGGAGCTCCCAAACGGGAGCGTGGGCGTAACGTTAAAGTCGACTGACACTCGTAACCAGGGTTTGAAAAATGACCTTTCCATCTTTATTGTCCGGGCATGAGAAGATCAAAAGTTGTTAGCCTGTCGTAGGACGGGTTGGCAAATCAAGTTTTTATATCAAATACATGCAAAATAAACAGGGAATCAACAAAAAAAAATACATTTCCATTTGAAATTCGTTGTCCCGCCATTTTATCTTGCAGTTTATCATAATTTTTATAAAATAGTTCGAGGCATGATGCGCTGCCAAGCGAGAGGAACTGAAAACATTTTTATTATATTATTTTATATTATATTATATTATATTATATTATATTATATTATATTATATTATATTATATTATATTATATATTATATTATAGCACCGAATATGAGGCCAAGTGACGCGAGAATGTGAGGAAATATCCGGATATAGTCTGCTTGAGCCCACGTGACAGAATAGTACCAATCGGGCTACTTTTGGTGAGCTAGCTAACAACTTTTCAGAGCTGTTAGCCCAGCTAGCTAACACCAAATTCTCACGAATTTCGAACCCTGCTCAAAACCCTTTCTTTTTTTTTTCGTGCTGTTGTTATCGACTTTTGAGTAGGGAGTCCCCCCAGTGTGCAGACATCCTCTTTAAAAAAGGAACTCCAATCCAGAAGGGACCAAAATCAGCATGCTAACCTCCTCTGATCCCATGATGCACATACACAATACTTATACTATAACTTGTCCTGCTTTGTAACTCATGTGGCTTTGGATTCTTGAGGTTTTCACCCAGCTTTGTGATGAGCAGAGCTTCCTCTGATTCACTTCCAGGGAGAATCCGAGTAACTGACAATTAGCTCTTCCAGAGCCTCTGTTAACCCGATTCTTTCATTGGAAACCTGAGAATAAACCAGAGTCGATCAAGAGTAAAAAATGGACATTTGTTGGGTCACAGGTAAAGTATTTCAGCGCTGGGCTCTTCACAGAGGAAACCTCTCTCTCGGGGTCTCAGTCGGCAAAGAGCCCTGAGATCTGGGTGTGATGGGTCTTTGTCTCCTGGGCTGGGCACACCCCTCAAAACGAGGACTGGACACAACCAAGTCCTATTGGTTAGTTACCTCTAAGACTAACAAGCCAGGTCGTAATTCATGTTGATAACATTGGAACGTGGTACCAAATGGTGTGTTTGTGTTGACCTAAAGACGTGTATCTAATGCAGCAGAGAAAGAAAAGACAGATAGAGAGAGCAAAGAGAATCTGTGGTTACAGCCAGAGACTTCCACACAAAATATAGTTATAATATAGATAAGACAATCAGTAATATGCATAGATCATGTCATAGCAAACAATGCTAAGTGAGTATTTATAACCAAATCCTAACACCTCTGAGCGTCTTTTCGCTTCTCAGGAACGCAGCTGCTCCTGGAGGCGTGCGTCCAGGAGAACGTGACCTCCTTCATCTACACCAGCACGGTGGAGGTGATGGGCCCCAACCCCAGAGGGGAGCCCATCGTCGACGGCAACGAGGACACGCCCTACGACAGCCGCCTCAAGTTCAACTACAGCAAGACCAAGAAGGAGGCCGAGGACAGGACCCTGCGGGCCAACGGCGAGCCGCTGCCGGACGGCGCCCGGCTGGCCACCTGCGCCCTGCGCCCCATGTACATCTACGGGGAGGGCTGCCGCTTCCTGCTGGGCCACATGGCCGACGGGGTCCGGGCCGGGGGGGTCCTGTACCGCATGTCGGCGAGGGGGGCCCTGGTCAACCCCGTCTACGTGGGCAACGTGGCCGCCGCCCACCTCCAGGCCGCCCGCAGCCTCCGGGATCCCCGGACGAGGAGCTCCGTCGGGGGGAAGTTCTACTTCGTGTCCGACGACACGCCGCCCGTCAGCTACTCGGACTTCAACCACGTGGTGATGCGGCCTCTGGGCTTCAGCATACCGGAGAAACCCCTGGTGCCTCTACCCGTCTTCTACCTGTTCTGCCTCCTCATGGAGGCGCTGTGCGCGGTGATCCGGCCCTTTGTCCGCGTGGTGCCGCCCCTGAACCGGCAGCTGCTCACCATGCTCAACACCACCTTCACCTTCTCCTACCAGAAGGCCAAGAAAGACCTGGGGTACGAGCCCAGACACGACTGGGACGAGGCCCGCAAACGCACCACCGAGTGGCTCGCCTCGCAGCTGCCCGGGGAGAGGGAGCGGATACTTTCGAAATGAGAGGTCCGCACCACCTCCGGTAGCCGCCCGGAACCAGAAACAACTGCTTTTTGCGCGATTGTGTTTTCGCGCAATCGCGAAAATGTGAAAGAGTCTTCTAGAAGCGTTCATTTAAAGCTGCGTTTGAGGGATTTCAGTAGATGTCTTTGCTTAATTAGCCTCCAACAGTCCCAGTTGGAGGGCA
>JABUIW010000022.1:413720-446190 GCA_013363375.1 Menidia beryllina
GAGAAAAAACGAGGTAAAAAATAACAAAATAAAAACACCAATAAGGCTTCTAATCCAAAATAAAAGCCTGGTGCTGTCTTTGTCCTGTTAACTACTCACAATGGCCGTCCGGAAAAAGAAAAACAAACGGCTCACGCTGTGTGTGAATATGTCAAAGGTAAATGTTTGTTTGTTCCCTGGGCGTGCAATTGGGAAATTCTTCAACGTGAAGGAGTTCTCACGGCTCTGTGGGGAGCAGAAACACGGCTGGATCGGGGGGGTGCTCCTCTCTTCTCATTCTGCGTCCCTTCTCTCCCCTCTGAGGCTTCCCGGGGGGGTCTTTCTTTTCTCTCTTCGCTTCGCTTTTTCTGTCTGTTCCTCTCACCGTTCGGCCTGCACTGCAGAGCCAACAGCTGGAGGAGAGGGGATAAGGGAGGGGGGGCGTTGATAGAGCCCTAGAAGGATAACCATGTTTGGAATTGAAACCCAAGGAGGAGAGAGCGGCGGATAGAAAGCAGGCCTGCTACTTAACATAACAGACAGAGAGGGACAGGAAACGGCGGGGAGGAGGGAGGCCGTATGACAAGAGACCCCCCCCAAAGACAAAAAAAAAAAAAGAGTGTTGCACGTTTAAAGTTCAGCCTTTCGCACTGATTTCCCGAGTCCAGGCCGCTCGGCTCTACTGGTGATGTATTTAGGGACACGGAAATAAACAGGAAGGTCAGATTTCAGGTGTAAACCTTCACATTTGGGACTCCCAGGCCGGAAAAAACCTCTCTAAGCCTCCGACCGGCTACATTTTGCAGCACAGAAAGCTGCATTTTCCGTTAGATCAGTCTGTGCATGAGCAGCTGAGGGCCTGACCGGAGTTAGATTTTATTTCTACCAGCAGAGGTCAGCTTGTAATTAAGAAAAAAAAAGACCTGAATTAGGCTGGTGATTATTTTCTCTATCATCATAATGTGACTCCAGTCCTTTTGTGTGACTCGTTTGAATGTTTTGAGGTAGAAACAAGAGGCTTAAACGCTAAACGAGACATTGACTACATTGGTGGATATGCAATATTGGGAAAAAAAAAAAATATTTTTTTAATCTTTCTACTAGAAGTCCAAAAGTTCTTTAAACATATCGGCGTATTTTATAATGTTTAAATGTAAAACAATGAATTTTTTTTGTAAATTATTCTAAAACTGCAGATTTAATATTTTTCCCATGCAACAGTATGATTTTCATAGAAATTAGGCCTTTAACCTTTTATACCAGGCACAATAACTTAGAAAAAATACTGTTTTTTCCTAATAGATCATAGAAAAATAATCAAATCCCTATTGGAATTTTTTGCTTTTACATGTCTCGCATTCTACTTTGCTCAATGAACCGAGTTAGTCATTTTTTTACTGTTTAGACAGATTTCACATCTACTGAACGCGATTTGTAGCTTTTGTATTTGGATGATTTTACTCTTAGCTTGGATTCGTCTTCTCAGGCCGATGGTGAACTACTTTGTTTACAACTAAACCACGGTGGTGCTGTGAAAACAAGTGTCCGTGATCACGTGATGGAGGAAGAATGCAGATATGCTAAGTATTGACTTTGCGGGGTCAGGAGTTATTTTTAAGCAGAAGTGCATACCGGGGGCAGCAACTGGCCAGAAACCAGCGCCGAAGGGAGGGAAGCCTAAAGATGACCCCCCCCCACCCCCAACCACCCCGGGTAGGAAGCAGGACAGAAGACGCGTGTGGGGCTTATTGCATAGGACCTTTATTTTCCACACAGTCTTTTACATGGATTCACACAGATTGGTTTCATGTTAAAAAAAAAAAAATCCATAGTCGGAGTGCTCCATAATCCCGTTTCCCTTGCGGCAGAGGTATAAATAAGAGGGTGAAAAAGAATCCGAAGGGCGACCTTCCACTCACAGCTACACACTGCGGGGAGAGAGGAAAAACGCACAGGTTATTGCTCGCCGTTTCCTGGAACGCCATGACTGAGACGAGAGCCACAACTCAGCCGGAGACGATTTTAAACCAGCGTTTGGCGATTTGAACATTTCATTTAGTTTCGTTTATTTTGAAACATGATATGATTTTACAATGTTTACATAGAATGCTTCATAAACATGCATCATGTTTCAAAAAGGAGCAGGATGAAGCATAAGCTTATTAAGCCCCACCCCTCAGTTACATGAGTCGTGGTGGTAAAGGACGATTACAGTATAACTTTTTATGCATTATTCTTTTTTTGTATTCATCAAAAATACTTTTCTTATATTGTTTTTTGAATTGCTGGATGGTATTACATTGTTTAATATTTTCAGGCGAGCTGTTCCAGAGCTTCACTCTAACGCTAACTGATAAACTGAAGGTTCTTTTTGTTGTTCGAACACACTTAGTTTTGAAATTTAATTTTCCTCTTAGATTATATTTTCCATCTCTATCTGTAAACAATCTTTGTATGTGTGCAGGAGGAGACCACGGGAAAGCGGGCCGAGCCGGAGATGTAATAGCAAATTCATGTTTCCTTCACCCCTCGTGAGGAAAACATCCCTCCTGTACACGTTAACATCAACCAGGGCGAGCAGCCCGGGGCTTCTTTCATCCATTGCATGCTAGATTACCCCCCCACCACCACCACTCACAATCTCTGCCCCCTCTAAAATCATGTTTCATCTCACGCTGCGGTTAGAGTGTGAAATGTGGAAGCTGAGCCAGCAAAACTCTACAAACACTTTAATAAGACAGCAGAGAGAACTACAGTAAAGCTGGGACCCCCCCGCCCCCTCGTTTACACACCAGACTGGTTCAATTCAAGCTGGTTTTAGTCTGTCGGGGGAAATCTGTCTGCGGCTCATCAGCCAACTGAGCCGTGATGCAGGTTTCACCCACTCTCAGGGTTTAGGCTGGTCCCGATCCGATATCTGGATCCGATCGGCCGCCGATATTTCCCAAAAAAAATGCGTATCGGCCGGCAGGAGAAAATGCAGATCCAGTTTTTAAAACCCCAATCCCACACGAGCATTAGCATCTGTAACCCACAGGTCTGTGTCCTAACCATTAAGTTGTTATCAGAGTAAATCCCTGTTCAACATGAATCTGACAACTAAGTACAGTGGGGGAAATAAGTATTTGACCCCTTGCTGATTTTGCAGGTTTGCCCACTTACAAAGAATGCTTATTTTTCCTTATCAGATGGTTATCAATTTTTATAAATTCATACGATGTGATTTTCTGGAATTTTCTTTGGGATTCTGTCTTTCACTGTTAGAATGTACATATGATTATAGTTGTAGATTGTTGCATTCTTTGTAAGAGGGCAAACCTGCAAAATCAGCAAGCGGTCACATACTTATTTCCCCCCACTGTAAGTAGAATAAATAACCTTAAACTTTAATACATGCTCTGATAGGCCGGGATCGGTATCAGATCAGAAGTGAAAAAAGCTGGATCGGGACATCCCTATCAGGTTGTTTTGTTTTCCCAAATTAGGCGCTTAAAACTTTTTTTTAAATGAAGGGATCTAATATTCGAATATCTGGAAAAGGAGGGGAGGAATAATTTACAGCTACACACGTTGTTAAACACTTACCTCACAATCACACACGCCAAGTTCACAAAGTTAAATCTTGAATCCGAGCGCCCTCATGCAGTCTTTGTGGGCCTCGATCAAGTCTCCGCAGTTCTCTTCCCCCTTTTCGATGATGCTGGTGGAGACAGAACGATGTTAGGGGATGTTTCTCTAACCGGGCGGCGGGGAAACGCGCTCCGGTTTACTCACCAAGCGTCCCGGACTTTCTTGGTCTCCGGACACGCGCAGCACGGTTTGAGGGGCTTCTTCTCCTCGGTCACGGCGGGAGGCTCCACGCTGGCAGCAGAAATGGACGACATCTTCAAGCTACAACGGGAAACACAGGAATCACTCCCTTAGCTGGGAAACTTCACAACAGACAAGTCACCCAAGCCCCTTTCTTCAAAATATACACAGCAGAACATTGTGTTCCTTGCTCATAAGAAGAAAAATTAACATTATCACTTGCTACATCAGTAAAATTACAACTACTAATAAAAATATATGGCTAAGAAATGCTGTGGAAAAGGTTATATTCCAAATATTTTCTTTATCTTAATCAGATAAAGTGCTTTGGGCTTCAATACTACCACTGAACAAGGGATTGGTTTGCTAAACATGCTAATATGTAACAGCAAATGTGAACACTGGACAGTTAACTATCATTTTACTTAAGAGGCCTGACATTTAAATATAAAAATAAATTTCCTTTTGGGGATGAGATCACCAGAGTCACAATTAATCACCTCTTTTAAATCGAACAGATGTTTAAATTTGGGCAAAACAAGGGTAGTTTAAGCCTTATTGTTAAATGCACATCTTAAGAGTAAATCCTGTCTTATTGCAAAGAAGAAAATGGACGGAATATGCTATTTTCTTCACGTCAAAGTCATTTCACTTCCTTTCCTTTGACTCCTTCACAGAAGGACGACGAACTGACGTAACTGCAGCACATCTGAAATCATCCGTTATCAAACGCGCGCGCTACGTTTTTACAGAAATTCAACAAACACTTAAATGCATCTTAATGTACTCATAAAAGTAACGACAGGAGCTTTTTTTACTGTTCATTTTCTCGCGGTTTGTGGCTCAAAAGTCTTAAATAACGATGCAACCAGTCGTTGCACAACGCTTACGTAAAGTTAGCCAACACTAGCTAAGTTACACCACAAAAACTACCCCCTCGTTAAGGCTCGCGAGCGGAAGCACGCGCCTTTAAATCAGCTCGACCGTTAAAGCCACATTTCGACGCGTCTCGGGCTTAAAAACGCGGCGACAGCGTGTTTCCAGACGCTTACTCACCTGGATTAGGCACCTGCACTCTCACTAGCCGAGGAATCACCTTCAAAATGAAAGCACCACGCGGAGAGGAGCGTCACGTGGTCGGGTTTATGCTCACGTGACGTAAAATACGAGCTGAGGCTTCTGGGAAATGAAGTATACTTTTGAAAAAGCTCAAACTTCAGGAAACAGAAACACGAAACAGATCAGGTGTGTCAAAAATTAAGGCTTTATATTTATTATTAACATTTTATACACATATTATAAGTGTTGGAGTATTTTTTTTTAATTTAAAACAATTTAATGTTGAAAAAAAACTCATAAAGGCAAAAAAATACTGCTCCCTGTGGAAAAAGCTGAACCAGCAGAACTAAAACTGTCCTCAAATTATTGCTCTTTTTGTGTATTCTGCAGACTTTCCACAAAAGAAATAATTTATCATGAACTCAATTATAACAGATTGTTCACAATGTCTTTTTTTAATTTTTGCTTGTGTCAAATGGGAAAAATTGCCCAATTTAGCATCAAAGCAATACATTCTTATCTGCTCTGACAGTAAGAGAAAATGCGTTTGCTGGAGTTCAAGCTGGCCCGTCACAGGATTTCTTGTTTCTCCCACACAGCTTATTTGGACAATCCTGTTATGTAAGGCATATTGCCGGGCACGGTAAGCAACAGCGGCCCGGGAGCTCTGGCATATGAAAAATGTTTCATTTCTGTTCTACGCCACCAAAGGGTCGTGCATCTCCAAATTCCCATCGGGTTTACAGTGCGTCAGCACAGAAAAGTAGTGCGTAAGCTCCAGTTTTGAGGGTGAGCTGTGTGCTAGAAAAGCTGGGCAACTCAGCATATTGCTCACGGTGTGTTGCACCTGCTCTCTTCTCTTCTGTCGTCACAGACGTAGCAGCCCTAGATGAATAAAAGAGGTACTGAAATTCCTATTAACTGAGTTTGATTAGAAGCATCTTCCTGATTTAGTCTTTTCTGAAGAACACCGCCCCCTCGAGGAGGAGAGGGGTATAGCAGGTCCGGACACCATCTGCCACCTTGTTTTTCTTGCAGCATCCTCTGAAAAATCAGATGTGTAAGCACTTTTTGTTAAGAATTTTTTCATGTTTACTGCAAATAAATCTATACGCAGTGGATAGGTAACTGTAATGATGTTATTAATTATATTACTAACTGTCATAGATGTTTCTTTTTGCTGGATGCTTAATGGTAAAGTCTGGGACACTGTGGTAGAAAATCTTCTAAAGTTTAACTCTAACTAATTTACCTGTTAAAGCATTTTCCTGTTGAGATTAGATTAAATTTTCTCAGAATAACACAGAATATCTTCTTATGATAACATATATTAAGGCTTTCATGTGTATAAATCTCCTTTTAACCTTAAATCTCAGGCTTAAATCATCACTTGTAGTTGTTGTAAAGTCCCATGAGCTCACAGGCCTGAAACTTGGCAGTAATGTTTTTACAGATGTCTCCATCTTAGGTCTCTGTTTTACTGTTTTTAGGATCATCCCTGGTTTTAATGAGACGCTCTCAGCTTCCAACATGATATTCTGGGTGGTGTTCTCATGTGCTCTTTAAATGTCTCCCATCTTTTTGTTAAGACTCTTCTGGCTCAAAAGTCGATCTGCACGGCCCACTCTCACTCTGCCAAATCTGCTTACCAAAATCAGATTATTATATTGTTTCAAAAGCAAAAAAAAGTGGATTTGTTGCTTTGCGTTTAAAAGCTATCCGAAGGGAAACTACGATAAGTACGACGCCCAAATATTCTCTAAACCACTCTCTTCTGTTTGAGGTCACTGGAGTCTATTTTGGGACACACTCTGTGCACCTGGACAGGTTGGCAGTTTGACACAGATATAGCAGGAAAAATTGGCATGTTGGACTTTCCGACAGCACTTTTCTTCCTAATGCAATCTTGGAACTAAAAGAATAATCGAACACAGTTCTTTTTGTCTTCTATTTTTGGCTCAATTAAACTCTAACGGAGTTGCTTAAAGCCTGAGAACTCATCTCCTTCTCTTAGATGCGAGCAACGCGTCTCACTGACTGTCAGAAAAACTCCTCTGTGCTGTCACATAAAGTAATATCGCCTCTTAATTGACTTAACTCGCTGGCTTGCAATGCACGCTCTCCCCCCCCCCCCCTCTGTGAAAGGCAGCAGCAAAACAGATCCCGATGATTTGTGCCCCAGTTTATCCTCCAAAATATTGCAGCCTCTGCTCTGTTTTTCTTGATGTGCAAACAAACAAACAACGAGCAGTTGGCCCGCTGTTGCAAGCCTACTGTATGTACAGCATCAGGTAACACAGGGCAGGGTTTAATTACATCCCTGGCAGACCTTTCCCCCCCTGACTGAACCCAGCACGCGCGGCCAGATGTCTCAAACACACGACAATAATTGTGATCCCTTCCTCACGCACACAGTGCCATCGGTATTAATTCTGGCCGGACTTTGTCCCCCCCTTTGACGTGGCTTGATTCATGCGAGATGAGACACGGATACTGAATAGTTGATGAGCTGTGAGAAAGAGAAAGAGAAAAAAAAAAGAAGTGAAGGGGTGGGGGCAGAAATAGAAAGAGGAAGGGAGGGAGAGAGGGATTGAGCGGAGAGGCGGGTATCCGCTCACCTCCCCTCCACACAGCTCCAGCCAGCCCTGAGGTTTGGAGGCTTGATATAAAATTACCTCGTGGCCGAGGGGGGAGGTCAGGGCTAACGGGAGTCTGAGACGTCCCGAGAAGAAGAAGAAGAAGAAGAATAAACACACAGCAGCAGAAGAAGAAGAGAAAAAGAGAGGCAGAATGGCCTGCTCCTCCAGCTGATCCGGGGAGACCTCTAAGGGGATTCAGGATGGAGAAACTCAAAGGTCCCGGCGTGGGATGCTCCAGATCCACCTGTGGGTGGAGAGCCCTGCTCCTGCCCCAGCTCAACAGACAGTCGCTGTACGTTTACGGCAGCGAGGTGGCCGTGGAGAAGGAGTGCGTCCGCCAGCTGCAGAGCGGAGTCTTTGTCATTCACCCGTTCAGCCTCATGAGGTATTTAATAAGTCTGATAGAATTAGGCCAGTTCCGCGCGATTCGGACTATTTCGGGTCCGGTTTCCCCGCGCACGACCGGGGATGACGTGGTTTCGGAGTCAAAACAAATGTCATCCGTGTTTGAACTGAGGCCAAAATGTCACTGCTTGTCAGAGAGCAGGGAGACAAATTGTTTGGGTTTTTTTTATAAGTGATGAAATGCCAGATATAGAGAGGCAACAGCCTCCAAGTCACAGATTTATAGTTTGTTTATTTACAGAAAAGGATTCTCAGGGCTTTGCTGGAAGAATAAAAGTGACTTGTGAATGAGGAAATGTTTTGGGATGAGACTAATCTTCTCCAACATTTTTATTCAATGACTAAACAAAATTGAATTTAGTGATTTAAGTCAAAATGATTCATTAGATAAAATTCTACTTTATGATACCTGTTTATTGCATCACAGCTTGATATTTTTATTCTTTGAATTTGTTGGTTTTAGACCCTTAATGTGCTGTTTGTTCTTCTCTTTTGGGAACTACATGTGACAGACATATTTCATCCTTGTATTTTCAACATTTTTGGCCAAGAGGGATTTTTTTTCTCATTCATTCAAACATTGTAAACAAAGGAAATATTAGCGTAATGCATGATTTTCGTTCTCATTACACGCATGTTTTGGGGGCGAAACTTTGAGATGGCTGTGATGGATGAGAAGTTAAACAGATGTCTCATGTGGCTTCTTTAAGGATCGTGTTTTCAGAGATGGTTGGGTTTGCTTTATCTGCGCGCTATTGTTATTAGTCTGTAAGGTGATCATATGGAGTGAAAGCAGAGAGGCAATGAAACAATTGGGATCAGAGAGCAGAGTCATTTGAGCCGGGCAATCTAACCCCTCGCTGAGGAGATGTGCAGTTACATTATCAGAGTGTTTAGTGTGCATAAATCAGCTTGTCTTGTTGGCTGCTGCCGGTCGGGCGGCCTAATGAGCTCCTCCTGGCAGACGAACTGAGACTTTCCGACTGCAGATTTACACGGAAAACAAGATCTGAGAGGCGCTCGGAGGTCACCAACGCCGGCGTAATTTGCGCTTCTGTGGTCTTGCTCCGGCAGGAGCTACTACATCATGTGCATGATGGCCATCACCTTCCTGAACCTCATCGGGATTCCCATGGAGATCGCCTTCCTGGACGGCCATAGCGGCCTGGCCTGGGAGAGCTTCAACGTGTTCTCCGACACCCTGTTCCTCATAGACGTGGTCCTGAACTTCCGCATGGGCATCATCGCCGAGGACGCGGAGGTGAGAGTGGCCGCGCTCTATTTTCAGACGCCGTCTGCCCCCCCGCCATAATCCCCCCCGGCTCATACAATCCACCCCTGCCCCATCTGTAATCTACTCCATACACGAAAGGCTCGGATTAACGTCCCGCCGTTGGCACCTGCTGTTTGATTTTATAACGGGGATTATGATGTTTTGGTTAAATGAGTCTATATCGTTGGCTATTAAGCATTTTTCCGGGTAAATCCTGTTTGTTTTCATCGACTCCGGGGTCTTTCTGGCCAATCACAAATGGCCCATCTGTGGAGTTTCCCACGCGAGCGTCTGGCTTTTTCCAGGTTTATTCTCAGTTTAAACTGTTTAAAATATGCACGATGCCGTCCGATGGAGGTTCTCGTTTCCGAGGAGCCCCTCTGATCTGACCCGGCATCGCGGTCGCCCTTCATTTTGAACTCACCACCAAAATATTGGCTCAGACCGGGTCTTAAATTATTCACGCGATTGCGGCTCCGGCTGCGCGCCCCTCCTCATCCATATGCTGAGTCCCGCTGCTCTTTTTCAGGAAGCTATTCTGGACATCAAGCGGATCCGAGTCAGCTACCTGAGGACATGGTTCATTCCAGATGTTATAGCAGCTTTCCCAATCGGATACATTCTCCTGTTTGCGGTAATGATGAGCTGAAGGCCAACAATGTGCTGGCCCTATTTTTAGCTGATTTGAGCGCGTTTAAAAAGTTGAAAGGCTTTTTGTAGCAACTACATGCCCTTTTTTTTGTCTCTGCTCACAGGACCTACATTACCAAAATGAAAACAACCCCTCCAAGACCAACAAGATGATGAGGATACTGATGTTTGTGCGCATCCTCAGCTTGATCCGACTGGCTCGGGTGTCCAGGCTGGTCCGGTTCTTCAACGAAGTGGAGAAAGTACGAGCACCCCCCCCTCTTAATGCCCACTCAGCAGTTCTTCCCCTCCTTCTGAGGCCTTTCCACACCTGGTTCTGGTGAAAAACCTGAATAGGGAGTGTACATAATGTAAAAAAAAAGGCAAAACAGAGAAAAAACACACTCTCTTCTGTCACATTTTGAACTCATTTCGCTAACAGCAACTAGACTCAATGGAAAAATAGCATCACAGGTATAATTAAGCCATTTATTTAGGATTACTCAACAAATGCATTGATTTTTTTATCTTGATCTATTAAAAATATAAATATAAATACAGGCGTGACACACAATTAACCCCTACTGAACTGTTTTTGTTAAGAATCCTCATTTGTCATGTTCCTGTTTCCTTGTTGTTTCCAGCAACTAAACAAATGGGACCCTATCTACCGTCCCCGGGGCTGTAATCCAATAATTGTGTGTTTCTGGGACGGGGTTTGCAGCTCTGAGCCTTTTCTGGACGGTTGTGTGACCTCAGTGTCTTTTGTGTGCCGCTCCACTTCAGTCACCTCAACCATCGATCGGCTAAAAGCGTGAACACGTACCGGCTTCACACTGTAGCTGTTTTTAAACACGACATTAAAAAATGGAGATCGATCGCCTAGTTAGGTGAAATCAGAGTGAACGCGTGCTGTGGCATTGAAACGAGGCTAAGAAAGAAGGATGACAACAAACCAGTGAAATTAAGAAAAATGCTGGTTTTTACACATGAAAAACCCCCACATTTGAACACAGCCCTGAGGGAAGGTCCAGCAGGTCCAATGTTTGGGTGAATTCATCTGAAACACATGACTTATGTTCACTGTGTGTTTCAGAGTGAATCCATCAGTAAGTGCTAAGGAGAAATATTGACTCTTACCAAATCTTCATAATGCTGAGGTTAGAAAATGCTTTTTTTAGTCAATACAGAGCTCATATGTCGGCATGAGTTTTCCAAGGCTGGTTTACAACAATCAGCTCAAATTGAACAATTTTCTTTCATGTTATGCACATAATCATGTATTTAACTGAGGTTTGGTTGACGCCATAATACTGTCTGAGAAATAATCTAAGACTTTCAGTATAGTAATTGTATAGTAATAGTATAGTAACTGATTTCTCTCCTTTTATTTTTAGTTTTTAACATGAAATCTGCATTTAAGGACAGCAGAGCAAACATTTTTAAAATACTTAAAGGGCTGATTCTGACCATTTCCCGTCACATTTAGCCAAAAATATGAGCACTTTTATATGTACCTCAACTGTATCATGAATGAATTTTTATGGGTTGCTTGTTATTTTTTCACCTTTTTCCGTCAAAGGGCCACAATATCTCTTTCTCCTGTTCTCAATTTATCTGGATGAATTCAAAACTGGGGAAAAAACACTTTTGCAAGTCTGTCTTTCATGTAAATTGCATACATTTCTGCACTAATAGTTGATGTAGAAACCCACAGTAGTAATGGAAATAATTAAAAGACAGGTACAACCATTTGGAAGAAGACGCTAACGATGATGAAAGATTCATTCTCTCCATTAGTCCACTTTTGATTGACTGAACTGACCACTGCTGTGTACACATTTCCCCTGTGATGGGACTTATTCAATTATTGAAGGTGTAAATTAAGTGGTTTGGATAATCTGACTAAACTGTTGGCTGGTTTACAGCCTGTCTGATCATTTGACCGCTCGAGTTTCTTACTCCTGCTTCTTACTGGAGTGACCTTTGATAGTAAAACAGATATTTTCTATGTAAAAGTGAGAATCTGTACTGAATTTGCTCCTGGCAGGTGTCAAACGCAAACCTGGAGGTGGTGCGGCTGTTCTTCCGCATCTTGTCTCTCTTCATGATGATCTTTTTGCTGTGCCACTGGAACGGCTGCATCCAGTACTTTGTGCCCATGCTGGAGGAATTTCCCACCGACTGCTGGGTCAGGAAAGAGAATCTGATGGTGAGAACAGACCAAAACTGTAAATGGAGGAAGTGTCAGTGTTGATTGGTGTTAATGAGGAATCTGTGAAGGGGCCTGCCAGTTTGTCTAAACTGTTCTCAGTCTGAAGAGATTATTTTAGACAAGTGACACCACAAAAAATAAATAAATAAATAAATAAATCCATGTATTCTATTAACCTGAGTTGTGTAAAACACAGCAGATACAAAACAGTGAATCAGCTATCGACAGTACAAAGAAATCTACAACCTTTTAACTTTTCCTCTTTTTCCAGAATGCGACGGTCATCGTAAAATACTCCTGGGGAGTTTTCCGAGCACTGTCCCAGATGATCGCTCTCTCTTACGGCTCCATGGACGCTCCCACAAGTAGGAATCTAATTTTTGATACTTTAACACTTAAGGATATTTAAGAATAGATGTGGACTCCTGTCAACGGAAAATACGTTTTGCTGCTTTCCCCTCCAGATTATGTAGAGATGTGGATCGTGATGGTCAGCATGGTGTCCGGCTGCCTGATGTACACCGTCCTGGTGGCCAACGCCACAACCATGATCGCCAACGTTGACCCGGCAGCCAAGGAATACAAGAGCAAGGCAAGGAGTGACAGCATGACCACAGTTTCCTTTAGCAGGGGTGCCCCTCAGTTGGGATGTTGGAGGCCTCTCCAACCGATCAACAACCTCCTCCAGGAATTCTGTCATTTCCTTTTCCCAAACGATTACTATCGAAGTCTTGAACTTGTTTTTGTTTTTTTATGAACTTTTTATTTTCAGTAACAGTTTTATATCAACACATACACATGTCCACCCATGTCACAATTCACATCTTATTTATGCCGATCATTCCGGATATTCAACCCACACCAAGGAAGCTGGTCGAACAAGTCCAGCTCTGCCAAAAGTCATCCAGGGAATGTTGATGAAGGAAACAGTCCAGCCGAGAAGTTGAATTTGTATTTTAATAAGGATCCTGTCATCTGAATATTTTGGAGTTGCAATGAGTCGATACTTGAGCACTTAATCAATACTGGGTGTTTATTTAATCATAACATATGTCGCTAGCACATGTTTATCCCTATAATGCCAAATGTCTCATATTTGATTCATACGGTTTCTGAAGTCTTTTGGATCTGAGACTTTTTGCATCATTCAGTGGTAAAAGCTTTGCTCAAACAGCTGTTGTACACATTCAGATATACCTGATAACAGCCTGTAAAAGACTACACCAAAATATATTTTTGACTTATTTCACACTAATTTGAGAAAATAATTCCGTTTTTTTTTTCTTCATATGTTGTTGAGGGGCCAAAGAAAGACTTCAGACTAAAAAAAATCCAATATTCTTCCTATTTTTCTTGGATCGGGCTTTAAAGGGTTATGAGCGATGTGAAGGAATTATTTATCTATTCACCTTACTTTTATCTTTTTAAAAATATTTTATGTGTTTCTTGTGTTTTTATGTGTGAAATGTGAATGTGCACAAAAGTTGCCCATAGTGGGACAAATAAAAGCTACTGAACTGAACTCGTCTAACTCCCGACAGATGAGCCGTTTGGAGCATTACATGGCCTTCATGAAGCTCCCGCCCGAGTTGCAGCTCCGCATCAGCAACTACTACCAGGCCCGTTACGGAGGGAAGTGGTTCAACGAGAAGGACGTCATGGACATAGTGTCCACAGCACTCAAAGAGGTGATACCTGTGTCTGATTTCAAACCTTTTTTAATCCGCGGACGTAAACAGAAAGCACCGGTTTGTAAATGTAGTGGATGATAATGATAATTAGAAAAATGCCAAAAGCTGAATGGAGGAAGCAGAAGAGTTGAAGAAAAAGGCTGAACGGAGGAATCATTTGAAAAGCTGAAAATCACAAGGTACAAGAAGATCTGAGTGGGATTTGAACCAGCAACCTCTGGATCAGCAGTTAAATGCTCTATCACTGAGATATACCACAGGCTGAAGGGCCACAAAGGGGCAAAATGGCAGATGGAGCCATGCTTTTGACTCCATTCATTTCAATGAGAGATAATAAAAGCAGAAAAAGTTGAATAACTTCAAAAGTTTAAAAGATTTGAACACCAAAAGTCATGGCTGCATATTGCTAAAGGACCTGAACAAGTTGATACCCTATTTGTTGACACAGGCTCATTACCGTAGGCGTAGTTAGACACAGAAAAAGTGAAACAGGAAAACAATAGTGATAATCTGAAGACATATCTGTTCAGAAGGAAACGGTTAAAAATCCCAGCAACAGAAACGCAGGTGGAGCTTCTCGGGACCAAAGCTCATCTAAATCTGACTTTTCTGTTTCGAATTCATGGTCTGGCGAAGAACGACACCACCCAGCTCTCCGTTCAACAGCTTGTATCTAGTGTAGTACAGCGCGACGGCTCATTAGCGGCAAAACCTGCTCATCAGAGCTGACAAGCAGAAACTAGTTTTAGGTGCTCCCATATGCTCCCATCCAGACGACACATTTTTCAGCGAGGCCCATTTGGACGATGCTAAAGCACGTATAGCATCTATTCCAACAGCGTGGCTCATAATAGAGTCCAGGAGATGGACTGACCCCTCACAGGTCCTCATAAAACATTTTTTGCATAACAAATACAGCAAAATGTCTCCTAATAACTTCCAGATCGAGATGAATTGTTAACAAATGTACATATTTGTGATCCTCTTAACCCTTTCGTGCATAGTGGTCAATGCAGTTGACTGTTGTTTAGAAGTTTCTTTCTTATGTTTATTTAGGTTTTTATGTCTTAAATGAGCATAGTGGACACTGAAGCATCATGCAAAAAAAAAAAACACGTCCACAATAATATCCAGTCAAAGAGGAGCTGAGATTGACTAACATAAATCAATCTGTTTACTTATTCTGTTAACAAATCAAAATATGTTCACATTGGTAAATCCAGTATTTCCTTAGTAAGAAATCATAGAACCCATGCTGTCCACCTGGGAATCTTAAAAAATCCTTCGACAAACACATTTTTGACCAAAAAAACCTTAAACTTTAAAAAAATGCTTTAGGAAAATCCAAAACACTTTTGGGGGGGAAAAAACCCAGATTTAAATCCTCATAGTTCATGCATGATGAGAGGGTTAAATCATGTTGTGTTATCTGCATATTTTTAAAGAATGTTCAAGTTGGATTTAGGGTCACTTCTTGTTCCCTCTTTCAGCAAATCGTGACGGTGATGTGCGGCCGGCTGCTGAAAAAAGTGCCCATGTTTCAGAACAGGGACGAAAACTTCATCAACGCCATCCTCCTCAAGCTGGAGTACGACGTCTTCCAGGAGGGCGACGTCATCGTTCGCCAGGACGTCCCCGGCGACCGCATGTTCTTCATCGACCACGGCGAGGTTCTGATGGAGATGGACTCCTACGAGAGGGAGCTCTGTGACGGAGACTTTTTTGGAGGTCGGTTGAATTGGTTCGTGGTTCAAACTCATTAGGAAACAGTTCACTTCCTCCATATGTCCAAACACATGCAATTGAATAATCGGTGGTTAATTGATGACTCTAAATTGCTCCTAAAAGTGAGCCTGCGTGGTTTATTTTTGTCGATTGGCAAACCATTTTGGAAATATTCCCCTTCCTTCCAGCTCTCACCCTGTTGGATGGGGTAAAAATGGATGTACTGAACACGTCAGAGCTTCTCCACCCAAAGTTTTCATGTTTTTTAGAGTCATATTATACAGCTTTCTGATTTCTGAGACGTAATTAAAAATCATCTCATGCATATTTTCGGTTTGGGGATCAGTTTACCCAGGTTGTCATTTTTCGTTGGACTGAGGGTCACAATTCTCTTTCTGTTACTGACTCTGTGTCCTGAAGTCTTTCTTTTTCCGAGCATAGAGACAAAAACTGACTCTCTGTCAGCAACAGAAAACTTGCTGTGATGAAAGAATTATTTAAAAAACCAGACCAAAAGAGTGTAAATCCCATTTCAATGCATTTGGAGGGATTTTTTTAATTGTCAGGCTTTAAGGAAGAACAGATTCCAATCTTCCAGGGATCAAAACTAAGCATCCTTTCCCCCCACAACTCAGCTGAGTCTGGTCATTTAATTTGGGATTAATTGTAAGAGGGTTTAGGCGCTCATTAACAACGGTCCTCTGGTTCCTTCTGTGACCACAGAAACATGTGTGCTGACCAAAGGCAAACATCTGGCCACGGTGAAGGCGATAACCGACTGCCAGTGCTTCTCTCTGTCCTGGGATGACTTCCAGGACGTGCTTCAGGGCTTCCCAGATGTCAAGAAAGACGTAGAAAAAATGGTCCAGCTCATCTCTGAAGAGGAACTCATGTGAGAACAAAAAGAAGCACATGGACTTCTTTAAAAAGACAGAAGCTATGCATTTAGAGAGCAGGTGGACGGACTTGGCTGCAAAGATATATTCAATCTCAAAACCGACAAGTTAGAATATATAATCAGTCTAGGACTCTATTTCTTGTCTCAACCCTCAGTAATCCAGCAATAAACAAACACCTGAACAGCAAACAGTCAAACGTGTGGTCTCAGCTTTCTTGTTGTTAAAGTTGCAATTTATAATTGATGTTTGAAAAGCATATGCATGTCCAAAAATGACGTGAGAAGCCCTCATGAGAAATTCAGCTGTCTCAAAGCTGCATGGAAAACAAGATCCCCAAAGAGAAGCCCTGAAAATGATTGTGGGTGTATCCGGTATCTATAGCAGGAGGGAAGAAATGTGTAGAATAGTTATTCATTTGACCAGTGCTGGATTATTGGGTCATTTTATATTTCTATTAGCTACATATGTGTGTCATCATTGGTCGAATACAGGCAGGTGTGTAATCTTTACTTCTTTTTGGCCCAAACTTCCAAGATTTCTGTTCAGGGTTTTTTGAGGTTCCCAAACTAAATCAATGTGTTCTGTGTTTTTTTAAACCTAATTAAAGATATCTGGTTGCTAAACCTGTGGACCAAAGAAGGAAACAGTCTCATAAATGACTTACAAACGAATTTAGTGGTTCAAAATTAAGCAGAATGAACAAAGAAAAGTGTTTCTCTTTCATTTGTAAGGCGGCCATTTTGTCTGTTTGCTGCTTGATGCAATTTGAAGAAACACACTTACAATAATGCCTCCATGAAAGTAGCTGTCTCCCTCGACCTGAGCAGAAATAACAGGTTTCAGGATGTTCAGATCTAAAAAAACAGCCATTATTGCTGTTTAGATTATTCTATGCGTTGGTCACATGTCGATTAGGAGAGCGGCAAAGTCACAAATGGAGTTTTTGCCCGGTTTGACTTCTGTGAAACCCAACCGAGAGCTGCCCACAGTTCAGATTGTTCCTCATTATTTCTCTGACTGCTCCCAAGTGACAGCAAAACACCATACCGCGTAAACACGTCTTTGCAAAGCCCCAACACGAAGAGATCAAAGAACCACGTTCAAAGCTTCACTCAACACTGCCCAGGGGGACTTTCACATCAACTTAGGTTTTTCTTAGATTCTTCTCTGGAAATAACAATTTGTCTCATTAATGTAGCTCCGATCGCGTTTTACACAATTAGTCTGGAGTGGAGTCACTTTAAAAAAGGCGAAACCTTGTTTTTCTTTAAATAAAACTCCACGTTGACTCAGATGACCTGAAAAGTAACAAAAGTAAAAATCAAAATTGTAATCGTATGGTGTAGTTTACATGATAATGAATGATTTATGTGAGAGCAGCAGGTTATTTAATCGCTTACCTTTTTACTGAAAATTTTTGGACATTTTATTCTAGGGCACAGTGAGATTGGGATGGTGCAAAGTTCAAAGTTCAAGAGGTTTCCTGCTAAATTCTTAAATTGAATTTTTAGCTTTATTCCGAAAGCCTTGAGATGAGCAGTGCTTTCTGAGATGACACCAATTCGGTCACATCTTTACTGTGTTCTGGCATCAGACAACAAGGGTTGGCATTTTTTCAAACTAAAAATAAAAAAAGGCGTTTGTTGCCTGAAGCTAAATCTGAGTGGGAACCGGATCAGAAAACCACAACAGACTCAAATGGACCTCAAACGAGCTTCCGAGTCCATATCTCCAGCTCTGAAACTTTCTCCATTTTCCACACCTCCACTCAAAACTTGTTTCCCGGTCCTCAACACAGGAGCCTGAGGATGTTGCTGAGATCTTCTTTGGAAACAGAAATAGCAAAGGGCTGGCCATCTCAGCTGAGAAAGCAGGTGGACATCAAAATAACAGCACATCTGGCCACGATTTAATTAGACCCACGTCTCGTCCTCAGCTGAGTTACATCAAAACTGGGATTTTCACTAATTACGCTGACCTTAAAAAGAGTTTCCAAACTTCATTATTACGACAGAATAGGAGCTCCTTATGACTGTTTTGGCTCAAAATAAATATCTAAGGAGATTTTTTTCTTCTTTATAACCATCTTTTGCAGATGCTACAGATTTAAACGGGGAATTTTGGCTGGATCGAGAGTTTTTGATGATGTTTTAGTTGTGAAAATACTGTGGTTTGGTGGTTTGTCTGATGTAGAGCAACGATAAAGACCTGTTTATATGGCGTAATATTTTATTACCTCCGCTGCATGGATTTGTGCGTCTTTCAAAAATAAAAAAACATAGATTGTGATTCCTGTGATTGGAAAAATGGTCCACTGACTGAAACACAACTTTGCAGGATTGCAAAGTTGGGCTCCCTGCAGAAACTGCTATTGGACCTACTTGGACGGCAGTATGAGGGCAGACTTATTTGATTCCCTGCACTACAGTGGGACTTATTTTCAAGGGATTTTCTGTAAGTGTATTTCTGCAAATCATCCCTGAAAAAGAGCACTTCACAAACAAACCGCCCTCTGAGCTTTAATCTTAAAGATATATTTCTTCATCATTAACTCTAATCCATCGAGTTCTCTCTTAAGCCCTGATGAAATGAATGGACTGATATGAGATTTTTTTTTGTCACAGTGTGTTATCCTATAGCTCCTCTCAGCACAACACCCAGAGCCTATTTACTAAGAGGAAATGTGCCATAACATCAGTGCTAATTATCTTTAAAACTATATTATTCTGTTTCAGTGGTAAATTATGTCTCAGCCAACCAGTTTAATTTTTAACAACTGGGTTTATTTTTGGTTTACAGCTTGAACGGTTGAGCCATCAAAGCCCTGTTTTTGCTCACTTTAAAGGGAGCAAAAACATTTGTTCCTGTATCGGCAAAAGGAAATTTGCCAAGTCAGCAAACAAAGAAAGACAACGGAAGGTCACAGCTCCACAGTATTAAATATTCAGTTTATTTTCATACCGCGAAGATAGATGCAGCATGCGTTATTCCCCACGGGAGGCCTGTGTTTTTTCTGTCACATTAGTCTTTTTGGGCTGAGAACTGAATATTTAATCTTGTGCAGCTGGATTTGGAGTACATTTGCAATATTTCTATGCAATTAAATCAAGTCGATCAACTCTGTTATTTGTTACATTATTGATTAGCTTCAATTAAACCCAGAAAACTAACCCCACTAAATTAGTTGATAGTCTCTCATGATATGCAGTTACAACTTTGTGTCCCAGTAAACCTAACTTTGTGGATACTGATAAATATATGTGGTCCTTTAATCCTAAAGTCTTGCTTTCAGGATTTAAGGCAAAAAAAGGTGACGCTTAGTTAACGCATTGCATAAACGAAGGTCACCACAAAGATAAAACTGCTAATTCAGTGTGTGCGGCTGTATTTGTCCGGAGAAAGGTCACTGAATTGCTGCGTCACTCCAGATTACCATCCGTATAATGATGTTAAATAAACACGGACGATAAAATTTTAATGACCTCTGCTGCTGGGAAATCACACAGACATCACAGCGTCAATGCTTCACCTTGTCCTAAACCTTCAGGCTTACACCCCCATCTCATGGCTGTTGAGCCTATATGCATATAAAAGAAACTCCTTGCCTGTTCTCTTTGGATATTTCACCTTTCTTCCACTCTCCAAAAACATGTATCTTTGGTAAAGTCTTTTTTCAATAAATAATGCAAAGATTGATGTATTAATAGTGTGATCTTAGAGTTAATTCAAGAAAAAAGTTAGTAAGATATTATACGAATATAGCAAGACTGTTATTAATGGAATATAAAAAGAAAATACAAATAACTACGGGATAACAACAAAAACAAAATAACAGCAGCAATATAAATAGTAGGGTTTGAAACTTATATAAAACATGGAGGGCGCACGTGAGACAAGTCGAACGTGTAAAACAGACGAAGAAGAAAGTACTTCCGCCTAAACCGGAAAAGGCGCCAAAATCAAAACGTTTACTTTTTTTCTACTCACAGGGGGAGATTGGACGTAAACAAACCGATTCCTAGCTTTCTAAAACACGTTTTTTTTTTCTCAAACTATTTGAATGCTTTATGCTCCTGTCTGTAAATGGATCCCACGTCGAAATTCTTCGCCAAACTGAGAAAGCTGGCGGTGACTTTGGAGTCGGAGACGTCCAGGCTTCAAAACGCCTTTGAGAACCGCAACGACGACGATGACAGCGGTGAGAGACCCGGACACAACCCGACCTGTGTCCAGCTCCAACACGCCAGCTATTTTGCTTATTTTTGTGTCCTTTTATTGCAGAAAGTAAAGCCAGAGGAATGCGGGCCTATCATGACCTGAACGAAGAAGTCGGTAATCTCAAGGTTCGCTTTTAATATACACCTTAATGTGACAAAAACAAAATAATCTGATCAGTCCAACGAAATGATTCAAGTCTTTTTAGAGACGCCATGTCTGATATATTACAGTTTACAACTAAGTAACTAACTAATAGTTGAGAAGGTATTTTGTTTTCAACAAAGCTATAACTTTCCAAAACAGATGTAAACCAGCTTAGGTGTGCAAAAGTGTGCCTTTAGTGTCTTTTCATATGCTTTATCTTCAATAATTGAATCTGTCCTGATTTCACTATTAATATCCTGTGAAATAATTTGATTTGAAAAGTTGGAATCCCCTTGTTGCTGCAAAAACACTATTTTCTGTCTGTCAAACAATGTTAATTTAGCCATTTTCTGGGATAACGAAAGAAATTATAACAAACCGTGAAGCCTTCTAGTAACAAAGTGACTTCAAACACTAAGTATAAGTTGTCTATTTTGTGTCGACACAATGGTGGTTTATCTTTAAGTTAGGTGCATTTTAAATTCTTGAGTGATTCAGTTTGCTGTGTCTCAACAAACCAAAAGGAAAAACACATTCTTCTGAAAATGTCAGGTTCGTGGACTGGATCTCTTTCTACTTTGCAGCTACATTTATGAACTGTTACTCTTTTCTTGCAGGGAAAGATTCGGAATGAGTTAGCCGAGCAGAAAAAACGAGAGAGCGACGTGGACAACTTCCTTCACGCTTGTAAAGTGATGGAGCAGAGAGTGTCTAATGACATTCAGAATCTCAGGACACACCTTGGAAAATATGGCTACCAAGCTCCTTGTGACAGCCAGAGACCAACCAGTAAGCCAGCAACACGGCCCACAAGGAAAAATGTCTTTAAAGGTGCTTCCTAACTCCTTGGTGTCTTACACAGAGCTGAATGATCCGGAGGCAGAGGAAAAAGCGTCGGAGGATGAAACCAATTCGGCCGTTGGAGAGGAGGGGATCCAGAACGAGGAGGAAGGCGGCGTTTTGCCGTCGCCTCCAAAAATGGCGCCGCCACTAGCGGACGCCATGCGGACCCCTCAGCTCTCGGACTTCGGCCTGTCGGAGATGCAGCTGAAGAGGGTTCTGGCCGGGGCCGAGTGGTGCTCCGAGGTCCCGCCCATGCCCCAGATGAGCCTCCCCCACCCCGCGCTCAACACGCCGCCCCCCATGCCCGTCACCCCGAAGTGCGCCCTGCGGATGGACGACGAGGAGCTGCAGACGCCGCAGATGCACCACTTCGGCATCTCGGAGCACACCGTGTGTCTGAACAACGACTTCACCATGGATCTGTTCCAGAAGAACCCTGGAAGGTAGCTCACTGCCAAAGGGCCCATTAACCATAAAGACGTATTAGTTTATAGCCTCTGACTTTGTCTTCAAATTTTTCCTGGGTTAATAGGTCCAAAGATGGAAGCATGCCCACGATGAACTCTGTAATGGAGAGTTTGCAGGCGAAAGGTATGAAATCTTGAAGATTCCTCGTCTACCGTCTCCTTCTCTGTCATCTGGAACCGACCTCTAGCCAAAGGAATTGTCATGTACTGTATTTCTTTTTGTTTCCTTGGTTAATTGAGTGCCTGGTTTCATAGTAACATATATCTTGACCTCTTTTGTGTAACGTCTCACAGCTAGAATCGCCCACTTTTTGTTTTCAATCCAAACTGTAAGCTGTTTTTAACATTTCAAGCCTTTTCTGATACTTCTCCTCTCATTCATGAATGTCTTATCCAAATTCTAAAATATTTTAAATAATATCTGTAATATCTGTTCAGTTTAAAAATAAAAATGTGGCTTTCCTACATTTTTAAGTTTTTTGCCAATAATTTAGCTGCCTCACCTGCCACTCATGCCAGAAATGGTGGCCTATGTATTCTAATAGCTGAATGGAGGGGAAAGGCCTTTTAATACCAGGGCTTTTGTTTTGCAGAATTATAGCACTGAAACCTTGGAGTTAATAGAAAATCCCTGGAACATGTACATTTAAAAAAAAAAATTGGTTTCAATAATTTTTCTAGACAAAAGGGACAAACTGTGTTGCCAATACCATAAATCATAAATGTCATGTTTTGTAACTATAGGAAAACGATCATTTCTAACCCTAAGAATGAGATGAACGCCTTAAAATTCAAGCATCATTAAAATGCATAAAAAGCTGTTATCGCTCCTTTGTTGGTATTCCTTTCTGTTGTATCTTTAGCTAGCACCTTGGCATCTCCGGAGCCGCCTGTACTTTGCACTCCGGGGTTTAAGATCAAAAAGGCAAACGGTCCCGACTCCCCACCGGCTCAGAGCGGTGGCCCAGATCTGCCCTTCGGCCCCCCCCACCTGCCCTCCACTCCGGAGGTCCCGGCGTTTGAAACTCCATACGTGAACCGAGTGGTCAGCTCCAAAAAAGTATAACGTTTTTTTTACATTTTTTTTAATGTATTTCTGTATTTAAAGATGGCTCCCCAGCTTAAATCTGTGCCTTTTTGAATTTGCGCAGAGTGCCCGCCTCCAGAGTCGAACTCCTGCCTGTAACGGGGCGTCCGAGGCCAAACGCCGCTGGGAGGACGGCGTCCCCGACATGGAGATGCCAAACCTGGAGTCTGTTTTAGGAAGCTCTTTGCAGAATGTGAGTCCGAAAAGGGGGAGTTCAGCCAAGTGCTGCTAGCTTATCAATGATTGTACATATTTTAGTCACTCAAGTCTCTGCGCTGTGTTGCTTCCTTGCATATATTTGTTTGTTTTTGCTGTTTGTACTTTATGCACCTTTTCCTCCTTTTGAACTCTCTTTAGTCACTAAACCGATGTGTGACCGGTGAATTTCTCCACTGTGAGACCAATAAAGCTCTTTAATCTTATGAATTAAATAAAATAAATATTGATAAACATAAATGAAATAGATTCTGATTCTGATACAAACCCTGTTGGTCCAGGGAAGACTCTCACCTGCTCTGAGCAGCGTCTATCCTCCCTTTGCTTAGAGGAGGTTGAGGCCCCTCCATGTTTTTTTTACTTTACTCACTTTTAGGACCTTTATCTTGCTTTTTGGTAAGGATTCACAGACTTTAAAGTTTTACAGTTTTCCGGAAAAAGGCTGAAAAGAGAAACGACATCCCAACCCAGAGCAACCTTTTCCTTTAATTTTACACTTTTAAACTTTAATTTTTATAATTAGTATGTTTTTAAATTGTTTTTTTCTTATACTTGACTATAAAGACAAAGAAGTAACCTTCAGATGCAACAAAAGAATGTGAAAAGTTTTTCAATTTAGTATTATTCTCTGTATTTTAAAAATGGAATACGGTAATCCTTTAAGTAAAAGCAATTTTGCTTAATTTTTTACCTTTTTAGAGAAATGGAAAAATCCCACAGATGAGTGAGACTGAAAAGCTTGGAAAGGACCCTGCGGTCAGCAGTCTGGAGCTGGACGGACCCACCGAGGGGTTCAGTTTGGGGACGCCTCGCATCAGGACAAACTTCCAAGAGCCCAGCACCCCCGAGATGCCGGACCTCAGCTCTGTGACGCAGGACATTTGCAAAGTAAGCGCAAAACCAGCCCTGTGTCAGATCTAAGGCCTGAGTCCAGCCCTTTCCCACCTGGTTCTCCTGTTGTTACGCAGCTCGTGGCTCAGGCGCAGAGGAAGAAGACAGCTGCCGCAGACATGCATCAACAAACCCTTCTGGAAAAATCCAGACGCAGGTAAATAAACCAACAACCTTCTTTACGCAAAGGCTGCTAAACATTAACACCCGGCAGAATGCCGCTTCGTTCGAGTGAATCTGATGACGGCAAAAGTGGTTCCTTTTTACTTTTAATGTGCTGAAATATGAACAAAAGAGATCCAGTTGCAGAAACAGGTATATGTTTATCAGATTTTTAAAATTTTTATCAATCATGTCACAATCTATCCTCCTCTGCACCACATTTTAACCCATTTTTTTAAGTTTTTCAATCTCCTTATTCAAGCATTTATTTTTTCTAAATTTTTTTATGAGGGGTAGTGAGCACAAGTGTCCAAATAAATGGACTATTTTACATCTCGTGACCTGAAAAGGGTTAATGGGAAAAAGGCAGTGGCCAAACACAAAGCACGTTCAAAATGAAAATGAACCTCATCATTAATTTGTCATTTAAGGTTTTTCTCTTTTGCTGGAGCTGTGCTAGCATTAGCCACACTTTGAAACTCCTGTCGGGGGGGTGAAAATAAATTGTTAACAGACAACTCCCTTTAAAACAGACTTAAAAAGTCTTTAGCCAAAACACTTCTTTGAGATACTCAAAGAGGAAAGTGCTGAGTCACAGGTGTCAGACTCCTGGAGGGCTGTTTCCCAGCATGCTCTCTGTTTCTGCACCTGATTAGCATCAGTGCACCGTTAACAGACTTGTACAGACCATAATGATGTGTTAAAGCAGAACCATGTGAAACCTGCAGGACAGCCGCCCTACTGGACCGGTGTTTGAGATCCCTGCTCTAAATAATGCAAAGACGTCGACTCAAGATAAAAAACTATTTAGATTTTAGTTTCTTTTCAGTATTGTTTGAGTTTTTCTGGACAGATGTCATTTCATCTGATAAAAAATCTGAAAGTTCTTTACCTTTTGCTGTTCTTGCCCATTGATACACGTCGCTTTTAGTTAATTAACGTGTCCACCGACATATTTTAGACCTATTTAAATATATGTATACACATAGTTACTTATGTATATATTTATTTTTGTGTGGAATTTTGTATATATATATATATATGTATAGACATGTATATATGTATATGCTGTTGTATTTCTGGGGTTAGTAACAAAAATAATGGGATTATTAAAGTATTTCTGACTCTGATTCTGTCTTCTGCCGCTCAGTCCTCTTCGTCCGGCGGAGAGCGTGTCGGTGGTGTCTCAGAGCGAGTTTCAGACGTTGCCGCACTACCTGAGGACAATGAGTCTGAGCAGCCTCAACCAGGCCGTCAACAACATCAACAGATTCACAGAAGAGCATCGAGGTGAGTCCCGCCAAACCCTAAAAGCACAGACGATCACCCTGTGAGGGTGAGTTCAGGTCAGCTGAACTCACCCCCTGTCGTTTGGCGCCCCCTGCAGGAGAGACGAGGGAGTTCAGAGAAGAGGACCTGAAAAGGATCATCAACGTGGGAACCATGGCCCCCGTGTACATCGTCTGTCTAAAGGAGCTGAGGAGGCTAACCCAGGGGCTGAACGCTGGAGACTGCAGGCTGGTCACACACCGCTAAGGACCACTAGCGAAAGCATCCACCATCAAGGTGGATAAACTTTAATCGTATGGCTGTAAACCACAAACATAAAAAAAAAAATAATAGCAGGTGTCCAATCTAATCATCTTTATGGATTAAAATGTCTCTGAGTGTTACAATTTTGAGTATACTGAATGTAAATAGTTCCGGTGCATGTAGAAGCTATTCATGGATACAGAGGGTGTATATTTAGAATATAATATGTCCCACACTATACTGGCTCTTTAAATAATAGAGCTATTTGGCTAAAGAAGGTGGTCTGCTCATGATGATAGATTAACTTCTCTTTCACAAAGCTGAATTAATCAATTTAATGTTATTGTCTCTTTTCACTGTCAATGTGCAACAAGCTTTGTTCCATTTTCAATAAATGGTTAAAAATGTTTAAATGTGGCGATGCTGCATTTAAGTGTAAACGGATTATATAGAATCTTTTTTTGCTCACACACAATTTCACAGTTTTCCCTTGGAATAGTTTTTCTTGATATTGGATGCGTTTATGGGAAAATGCATGACATATAAAACAGCTCATTGAACATACTAATTTCCTGATTTGACACGAACAGATTAAGATTCTTAGTAAGAATTGGAAATAATTCAGTAACTAATAAGTTCGTCATAGTTGTGAATGCTTTCATCTCTATAATTTTGTCTATCTATTCAGTAAACAAACTTGTTTATTGATTTTCACTTTAGGTTTTAATTGCATAGTTTAATAACAGAAGAAAGTGTACAAAATAAGTTACACTGTTAAGGAGATGTAGCTCTTTTAAACAATTGTTAAAAAATAAAAGTAACATTTTTGTTGAGATATTACTCTTTTGGAACAGCTTAGATTAATGTTAGTGTTATGACAAAAGTAGAAGATGGCCTATATTTCCAAATTTAGGATACAGAGGATAAATTTGGTACTTTTAAGCCCATTTATTCATTTATATGTTTCGATGGTTAGCCTTTGTTTTTTAAAACAAATGTGAAAATGTTTTTATTACTTTCCAAAGTGAATGAGTGCAGTTTGGACATGGGGAACATTGAAATGTATTGTGTTTTTTTCTTGTTTTAGTTCAAGCTTGAAGAGTTTTTAGTTTGTTTTTTTTCCCCATCGTATTTGACACATTTTCGGCACAACAGCACCGCGTGAGCACGGATCGCGTTTCAGTGACGTCACCCGGGGACGAGCCAATCGGATGGACGGATGCGGAGTAACCGTTGATGACGGGGACCCCCCGGTTGTATTTTTTTCTGGACATCCTGCGTTCGGCCACCATTTTGGGAGTCAAAACGCGTAACAAACGGCCGCCCACGCCTCTCCGTGGCCTTAATATGGTTCACACATGTGTGGTGGCAGGCTGTAGGAACAGAAGGACGCCCGGCACCACCTTATCTTTCTACCGTTTTCCCCGGGACCCCGAGAGGAAGCAGCGGTGGGTAGCGGCCGTTAACCGGGAGGGCTGGGTACCGAACGACGGCAGTCGGCTGTGTAGTACTCACTTCATCTCAGGTACGACTGCGGTCCAACTCCGGAGGCATGAGTACCCCCAAGCGGTCGAGCCCACCCAAAGATGCGACCCCAAACTCTGGAGCTGAAAGGGGATTTTCAGCCGTAATGAAATGCTTCAAAAATGCCCCCAAATGTTCGTCTCTGGTTGCATTTTTAAGCTGAAAGAAGCCTTAAATGTCCACAAAGATGCTCGCAAGTTTTAGTATCTAATACAAATCCGTCAGTTAAATTCTTATTAAAATTTGGTGTCTCATTTGATCGATTTAAGGTGAATATTTAGCGATTTTTTTTGTCATATTTGGTGTAAAAAAAAAAAGTATTTGTTGTTGCTCTAAATCGTAACTTTAGCAGATTATATTTTAAGTACTAAAAAAAAATTTTACAGATATTTTAGATTTAACCACCTAATTTAAAACTGCATCTAAATATAGACTTTTTAATGTAAATGTGTTTTTTTTATCCTAAAAATTGTGCCACAATGGGCCAATATTTCTCACAATTGAGACTTTGTATTTTTGTAATAATCTTAGTTTGTTTTCTGTATATTTTTGGATTGTAAAAAGTTGTGGTGTCATAACAAAAAGTATTTAATCTGATTACATATGAAGGTAATCACCGCTGCTTTATCCATCCATTTTCTATACGCCCCACCAGGGTCATGGGAGGGTGGAGCCTATTCACAGGAAACTGTGAAATAATAATAATGATAATAAATAATCACTAACGATCCCAAAAATTTCACTGGATCCGTCCACACTTTGTTGCTTTTTTAACTGATGTGATGATAGGTTTGCTGTGTGCCTTCCATCATTCCTCCTCAAACTCAGATTAATAGAAAGCTGTAGATTTTCTGTGGAGCCTTCCACGAGTCGGAGGTTTCAGTTTCTTCTTTTCTCTCCTTGTTTTCCCCACATGCAGGTAAACAGGTAAAGAACCCTCGTTCGCCCGATTATGTCCCCTCTGTGTTCACCGCAGCTCCCTTATCCCCAGAGATGAAGGAGCCGGCCGCCCCGGAGCTCGCCGACAAACAGGAGGCCCGCGTGGAGGCGGCCAACGCCCTGCTGTTCCTGCAGGGCCAGGGCCGCCCAGCCCCCCACGACCCCGGTCAGGAACAGCGCCCCCCGGAGGGGGAGGACAGCGGGTCGTCCTCCCTCAGCGACGAAGAGGACGACGACGACGAAGATGAGAAGGAATCTCTGAACGACCCCAAGAGGGGGAGGTTCGACGTGTGTCTGGACTCCGCCGACGCCCTCCGGGCCCTGAAGAAGGAGAACCAGTTCCTGAGGGAGTCCGTGGAGAAGATGTCCCTCTCGGAGAGCTCGTTCAGGAACGACGCGGAGAAGGTGAAGTTCTACACCGGTCTGCCCAACTACTTCGTCCTGGAGACGGTCATGTGGCTGCTGGCGCCGCACATGGACGGCGTGAAGAACGTGCGGCTCTCCAAGTTCCAGCAGCTGCTGCTGACCCTCATGCGGCTGCGCCTGGACCTCCGCAACCAGGACCTGGCCTACCGCTTCGGGGTGAAGGTTGCCACGGTGACGCGGACCGTGCACCGGATGGTCCACATCATGTCCGCCGCCCTGGTGCCCACCGCCGTCTTCTGGCCGTCGCGGGCCGAGCTCCGGAAGAACCTGCCGGCGGCGCTGCGCGGCGCCCACCCGGACTGCGCCGTCATCCTGGACTGCTTCACCGTTCCCTTCGAGGAGGCGGGGCAACAGGACCGGGCGCCGCCGCCATCGCCATCGGCGCCACCCGGTCCCGGCGTGCTGAAGTACCTGATCGGCCTGGCGCCGCAGGGCGTGGTCACCTTCGTCTCCAGGGGCGTGACGGGCAGCGTCAGCAACGAGAGCCTCGCCGAGGGCTGCGGCGTCCTCTGCAAGCTCCTCCCCGGCGACGTGGCGCTCGCCGCCCACGACCTGGACATCGGCGAGGCCGTGGCGGCGCGCGGCGCCCAGTTCAAAATAGCCGGCGCCTGCCCGGAGGAGGCGCACGGCGGGTCAGAGGGGGGGCCGACGGCGATGGCTGACACGGCGAGCGTGCAGAGGCACGTGGAGAGGGTGGTCTCCATGGTGAAGCGGCGGTACGCCATGCTGACCGGGCCCGTGGAGAGCCCCTTTGGCTCCGCCCCCGAGCGCGCCTCCAGCCTCTCCACCTTCGATAAGATCGTGCAAGTCGCCTGTGCCTTAAACAACCTGTGCATCTCCGCCGCCCCCCTGGAGTGACCATGGTGACCCCCACCAAAGACTAGGCTCCGCCCCCTCGGCGCCGGCGTGGCTCCTCCTCCTTCTGCTCCGGACTCTTTCCTGTGCTCTTCCACTGAAAACGCGGGTCAACATGGATGACACTTAAATTAACTCTTTATTATCTGGGTCACGTTAGCATTAGCGATAGCTGAACTTCCCTTAAATCCCACACCGTTCGCAGTTTTTTAAAGTTTTTATTTTTTATTTTATGTGTTTTTTTTACAAAGAAGCCTCTTCCCGTCGCTCCTCTGGGAATGCCGGAGAATGCCGGATGAGTTTGGGTGTTGCGGGGAGTTGGTGAGTCTGTTTTTTTGCCGTCTCCACAAACACTGACGTAGCCGACTACACCCTCCTTCTATTGTAGCCAAAAAGGGATTCTTTCTTTTTTTATTATTTTTTTTATTAACCCAGCTCTTTGTTGCTCAGGCACCACAGAGACGCACAGGACAATGTGCAGCGTACGTCCCAGAGAGGAGCTTCCTGTTCCACGCAGAGGTACAAACAACCCCGGAACGGTTTCTGGGTCTAAAGGAGACCCATCCTCCGAGGGGGCGATGTTGCCCAGACAGAGAAGTCACAGACAGGACACTTTACCACCCGAATAAACCAGCAGCTCAGCCAAGAAAACCCTTTAATTTCAAATTCCCACACAGAGAATACTTTGTATTAGACTGTTTATGTCTCATAAATACACCACGTATCTCAGTTTATCATCGCGTCAGCTTCTTCCAGTCAAAACTCCCGGTCTGCCAGAGGCTCTTAATAGGAACTGGAACAGATCTGTAACACGACGTGAAGCCGATCTCAGTTCAGGTGTCGCCCTCTTCTTTAGGAGACATGTCTGATCCAGAATGTGCCTTCTGTCCTCCGGCACCCCCAAAGACGGCCATGTGTCCCCCAAACCCCGTTTCTATGCACTTCCACCTGCTTTCACCTGTCCTGCGATCCCTGTTTCAGTCTTAGAACGGTCTTTTTTTTGTTGTTTTTTGAGTTAAACTCCAAGAAACACAAACAGCTGCTCCGTCTTTTGTGTTTTTCCTTGCTGTTGTGCGTCCTTCTTGTCTTTTCTTTTTCGTCGTTTACTCACCAAACTGATGCTTTGTTGATTACAAAAGGGGAAAAAATAGTTTTTTTCCCTCCAGATGTTTGTTTTTGATTTTGTTAGAAATACCAGTCCGAAAAGTTCAAGATGCTACACCTTTTCTGTATCAGATGAGGCTAAATTTCGGTGTTGAGATTTGGAGTAACTGATGGTGAAACCTGTAATCTGTCCGTTGTAATCTGTCTGTTGCGCCACATTTTGACTTTTTTGTTACTGTTGCATGTGTTTCTGTGATCAGTAACCTTGGAAAGTGCTTGTTTCTCCTCTGACGTTGCTCCCGTGAGTGAAACATTAAAGTTCAAGGACAGAAAAAACCCCATCCCTTTTTAAAGCTTCATCAATACTTTGGAAATTTAACTTTTATGCTTGTTTTTTTACTTTGTGGTAGCAGGTAATGAAGTTTTTATCCTTAATTCTTTGTTTTTGATTGGCAAATATTCCTTTAGAGGTCAAAGAGGAATAGATAGAGTAATGTAATGTACTTGTATTCCTCAATTTATGAAAAGGAGAAAAATGTTGCGGAGGAGGCTCCACCTTGAGAATGTGCGGTCAGAGAGGCGAGAAAACGAAGATGTCTCACTCCGTTATTTTCTAAACTCAACATGGAAATAGTTTTAATTGTATCTTTACATTACATTACTTTGGCCTGGGACATCAGGATTTATTCTGTTCCCAAAAATTAAAAAAAAGCCATAAAGATGAACATCACTAATAAAATCTGAGCGCTAAACGGTTCCCATAAATGACCAGAGACATTTTACAGTTATGTAAAAATTAGCACGCGGTCCTATTTCTACTGATTCATAGCTGCAACAGTCAGAAAACACAAATTCATGCAATTTAAAAAAAGTTAATTTACACATAACCGCAACTTTTAACAATCTGCCGGCGCTTAAATTTGGAGAAAAAGCTAAAATCGCGAGAAGTGAGTCTCTTCTCGCGATAGAAGATCTTCGCGTCCGTGCTGACGTTCGTCGGTCCGTCACGTGACCCGAGGAATGTTAACAATGCAGCGAGTGTCCAACTTTGTGCTGCATTTCTGATCCTGCCTCGGGTCTGGGGAGAAAATGGAGGCTCATTTCATCATTTTCGCCCGGTCGCTCCGTCTTCGCTGAGCCCCTCCGAGGCGTGGACGCGCTCACAAGGCCAGGAAAAGGATTTTAAAAGTCGGAACTTTGACGGGAAATTTACCCCCCGAGTCTTTGGGGCCGTCCGGGCTTCTTCTATCACATGGTAAGTCGGGTTACTTTTTTGGGAAGGGGAGTGGTGGTGTGACTTACTTTCGCGACTTGTTGCTGAGGAAAACGCTCCTTTGCGGGTCTTTTGGAAGTCCCCCCCCCTCCTTAACCCACTCCCTAACCAGCACCCCTCCAGCCCTGTTGGATTTGGGGCTGTTTGGGTGAACGGGAGACTGCCTCCATACTTTTCTCCTGCATAGGAATGTGTCGCTGCCCCCCCCCCTCCAGCCCTGCCCAGGGTACAGTGAGGAAGGCCACAGAGCGTTAAAACATGGCTTTCCAAATGTTTCCATGTCCGCAGAAAGGGGGGGGGGGGCTTCAAGAAAAAAGCTTGGTCACTCATAGACATCTTCTAGCTGCTTTTTGAGGAAAGTTTTGAGTCAAATGTGCATTTTTTGGCATGTTGTTGTCAAGTTCTCGATTATTTTGGGGGGGTTAAACTCACTCCAAAGCAGCTCAATGAGGAAAAGACTGCT
>JABUIW010000022.1:457883-520507 GCA_013363375.1 Menidia beryllina
TTAAAAAAAAAAAAAAAAAAAAGGAGCCATAGAAGGTGGAAGGACAAGTGTGAAAGACTCCAAAGAATCAGCCAAAGATAATCTCCGAGTCGCCCGAGTATCGAGATGTTTTTTTTTTGCTATGGTAGAACATGAGGGATTCTGTGAGGATCAGAAGGTCTGTTTCCTCTCCTGAAAGTCTCGTGATCTCTCGCCGGTCCGGTTACGCAACACGCCGCCGAACCCCTGAAGCCTCAGGTGGATTTCTCCTCTGGACTGCTCGGCATTCGCTTTCTCCTCCGCAAGATTACATGCAAAGGCTGGGGAATAATCAGCGGGGGCAGGGGATTTGTAATTTTTTTTTTTTCCTCCCCAAAAAAGGTGAATGCTGATTCAGCAAATAAGCATTTATTTTGCAGCAAATGGAAATGGATGGATCGATGAAATGGAAAAGGTTTCTGTTAACCATTGATGGGTTAAATGCGGGGGGGGGGGGGGGGGGTTTCAAGGGGGTGGGGGGGGGTTTTTCACCCGAATGAGTCACCCGGATGCTGTTGGCCATCAACCACCACCACCCCCCCCACCATGTTTGCACCGGGTGTTGATTCCAGGTGTTATTTAGGATTTGAATCGGGTCGGATCGCATCAGTTTCTTCCCTTTTAAGCAAAGTTCCGCGTTTGAAAACGTCCCGAGTTTTCCCCCGTGGCTTTTCTGGTGGCCTCCTCCCTCTGGCCGAAGCCCCTCCGGCCGCCGGCGTCCTCCTTATCCGGAGCAGAGTCGTGGACTCCGGCCGGCGTCCGAGGGCCGACCCGGCCGCTGATTGAATCACAGATTGGGAGGAAATGCGGCCGGCCCGGTCTGCTCCGGGAGGCATGCGAGGAATGCTCCGCCAGGGAGAGCGGCCCGATCGATTTTTAGGCCTGCCGCAAACAAAGGCCCCCTGTTTGTCGGTTCCTGCTGATAGCGGGACCTTTGCTCCACATCCTCTGTGCACATCTGGACCGGCCGGGGCCGCTCGGCTCAGGGGAGTCGGCCCTTTATTTGGTTTTGAAATCGCGGTTTAGAGGATAGCGAGACTTTCTGTTTCATCATCCCTTATCTGCTTAACTCATTGGCTGCTAAAGACGTCTATAGACGTCAATTCAAATACAATCGTTGACTGCCAAAGACGTCTATAGACGTCTTTTATGTTTTTCAGCGAGAGTGGCTGGGGGACGATCTGCTAAAGCTTGTCCGTAAATATCGGCTTCTAGACAGAGTATGTAGTAAGAAATTGACCCTCTAGGGGGCAGTGCCACTTTTGATGGGAGATGAGCATAGACTGTAGGCAAATAAGAAAAAGGTAATGGTTCGCTATGAGAGAAATGGCGCCAGTGAGACGCAAGTCAAGGAAGAACGGAATAAGGTAGAAACACATTTTTTTTCCTGATGAAAGAAGAGAGTCTACTCTTTCTTTTGGTGTGTTCGGTGTTTACATAGTCATAGCACAAACTATTCTGTGGCTCTTGAAAAATCAGTCAAAATGCTCAAAAAACTCTGGCAGTATGGGACTCTCTGTTCTGAAAATGGCTGGCAGTCAATGAGTTAAGGAGGCTGGGAAATAAACAGAAAATAAACAGAAAACGAGTCGATCGGTGAGGAAGAGAGCCGGGTTTAAAGTGGGGAAATGATCAGAAATCTTCCCGTCTGAGTAAACAAATCTGTCTTTGCTTTAGCTAAACCGAACGGGGCAGATGTGAGCGCCTCGACGGCGAGCTGAAAGGTTCCCGCCATTTCACGGCTGCAAAGCAGGCGTCTGATCTGTGAAAGCCCCCACCGGCCCGGGGCGGTTTCTGAGTGGTTTCTCAACCAAACCTGGTCTAACAGTTGGATGCATAACTTTGATAAAGAGGCACTGATAACCAGCCAGTCGTTTAAAAGGATTCCCATCCTTCCTTTTCATATTTAGACTTTAAAACTGCTCTCAGGATTTGGTGAATGAAGCCTTTAGGAACCTTTTAGATGCCCAGCTACACTCATGGGCAAATATCGGTTTGCTTTCTTTTCTTCTGCTGTTTCATAAAAGTGTAATCAATGATCTGACTTCAACTTTAAAATCAAAATAGAACATTTAAATCCCTCCTGTGTCTACGGGCTCTGTGGGTAAAGTCAGAGGCTCCACGCATGTAATCAAGTAAATGTAAACCTTTCAGCATATTTCTGAAGAAAAATCCTAAATAATCTGACAAAAATCACTGTGGATATTTTTTAATTTACTTGGTTTAGGATTTCTTTTGTTGGACGAAAGAAGACGTCATAAAATGTGACCCAACATGAGTTGATGGCGACTTGGAATATGTCCAGATGGTCGCTCTGCTCTAATAAAATCTAAATTATTTACCTAAACTGGACTAAATCAGCTCTCAGGTTATCATGAAAACATTTGCACATCATCAGAGAGAGTTGGAAGATGTCTTGAAAGTGTTTTTTTCAACATATGGTTGATTAAATGAGCAGCGTGAATGAAAACTTAACAAAGATGGGGAGGCCCATCTGAATATACCTGAATGGCCCGAATGGTCCTGGATCAGGAATGGTCTGGATTTAAGGTTGTTTTGGACCTCATCGCTCATCCAACCCTTTAAAAACATCTGTTTGAAAACTCCAGAGTGGCAGCCACCTCCACAGCTGGACGGGCCAGCTGACCTCTGACCTCTGCTGCTATTGTGAACGGACCGGAGCAGCTGGCCCGGTCAATACAAACAGGAAGTGAGCATTCAATGGCCGCTGGGTGGAACGGCTCCTTTTGTTGCAGTCCGGTCGCCGCCCAACATGTCGCCTCTCCTCCTCTTCCTCCGTCTCCGGCCGTAGACCCCCGAACACTTTTCATCTTGTCATTGAAATAAACTCTTGCACAGTGACTCGCAAAGGGGCCTTAAAGCCATAAGAAAATCCACCGAGGTCATTTTTTCTGGCTCTTAATATTTCAAGCGGAACTATTTAAGTGGTTTTTAAACACAAATCTCCCTGAAGGTCCTGTTGTTTATGTTCCCGCGGGCCTGTTTTCTCCCCCCGGACACTTTAAACGACAACTATGGCTGCTAGCTGCGCAGGTTTCCAGATAACCGAGTTCAAGATCCCGAAACCCCCGAGCCAACACAAACAGTTTAAACATTCGTGCGCGGCTGGGAAGCTCCTCCCACTTTTCTCCGGCCCCTCGGAGAAAAGCAGGTTCAGATCCGATGGTCCCTTAAGGGAATTTGATTTGGTGAAAACTGGCTGAATGAGTCCAGGAGGAGTGGGGAACATTTTTAGATGTGAGGCTCCTGCTCTCTGGCTCTGCCTTTTTTTGGCTCCATTGTCCATTTTTTTCCCCAAATTCGAGAATCTATGTAGGTTGCAAACTCCAAAAATCTGCACTTGTAGCAAGTTTAGCTCCCCTTAAGCAGTTTTAGGCCTTTTATTGCTCTAACTGATTGAATCTTTACCCCATTTGTGCCTTTTTAGAATCATTTTGTCACCTGATTTCTTCTTCCTAACCCTCTCAGATCCTACTTTTACAATCCAGCTCTTATCAGCTAGCCTCGTCCCCACCTGCCCCCCCCACCCCACTTTTCCAGCTGCAGATCGCATACCAACGTGGCTCGTTACATAATCTTTTTTCTTTTTTTTTCTTTTTTGGAAGGGAGGAAATGTTTTTGAGGGGGAGAGAGGGTGGGGGCGGCATGCCAGGCCCAGAGATGACTGGGAAAGACAGGAAGTGCGTTCCGATCTCTCTCTTTCATACTGTTTTTCTCTCTGTAAAGTCCTGAACTGTCCTCGTCTGGGCTTTTTTTCCCCGTCCATGCTAAAGGAACTGCGGCCTAAAGCGTGTAAGCTAACAAATATGCGAGCGGGGCCTGACTCGGAGGCCTTCAGGGCCCTAAAAAATGGCGGTCTGAGCATTTACGGCTCTCCCCGTCATCCGGGTCGTACCATCTTCTGTCCCGATCGGGCTCCTTATGGCTTTGATTTCCTGGGTCCAGGCCTAGAAAAGTGTCTCAGAGCTGGGTCAACGCGATGGCTTGAATATGGAAATTTAAAAAAGCGCTTTTATTTATCTTTGTTTTGTTGTATTTTTTAACTCATTGACTGCCATTAGCCGCAGCTAGCAATTCAAGGCTAACGTCTTGTTAATGATCATGAACAACGTAAATGAATACATAAATAAATCTGACAGAAGGGGCGCAGGGGGGCGGTGGTATCGATACTTTTGAAAATGAGTATCGTATCCGGATACAACATTTTAGTATCGATACTTTTTTGAGTATAGATACTTTTGATAACCCTAGTTTCTTCCCCTTTAACTCATTGACTGCCAGCCATTTTCAGAACAGAGTCCCATACTGCCAGAGTTTTTTGAGCATTTTGACTGATTTTTCAAGAGCCACAGAATAGTTTGTGCTATGACTATGTAAACACCGAACACACCAAAAGAAAGAGACTCTCTTCTTTCATCAGAAAAAAAAATTGTTTCTACCTTATTATGTTCTTCCTCGACTGGCGTCTCACCGGCGACATGTTCTCTCATAGAACCGTTAGCTTTTTCTTATTTGCCTACAGTCTATGCTCATCTCCCATCAAAAGTGGCACTGCCCCCTAGAGGGTCAATTTCTTACTACATACTCTGTCTAGAAGCCTGATATTTACGGACAAGCTTTAGCAGATCGTCCCCCAGCCACTCTCGTTGAAAAAACATAAAAGACGTCTATAGACGTGTTTTGCAGTCAACGGTTGTATTTGAATTGACGTCTATAGACGTCTTTGGCAGCCAATGAGTTAACAAAAACCTGGCGCTCGGTGCACCAGAGTGGCTCGTTTGTCCTCCCAGAAAGCGGAGGCTGCCTATTATGTGTTTGGGATCACGTTTGTGGCCTGGATGTTTTCACCAGAGAGCGAGGGAGAGGGAGAGAGAGAGAGCGGGAGGGACACTATCCAGATCGCAAAATAGCTCGAATTCCTGCTTCCTGGGCCGAGGAATGCGAGCGAGGAACATCTGTCGCCATGACAGCCGGGGTCACCGGACCCGCCTCCGCCCGGCACACACGCAGAGCCCGGTCCAGGAGGAAGAGACGAACAATAAAAGCAAAGAGACGCTCCGACGGCCGCTCCAAGACCAGAGCTGCTCGGATATCTGAAGCCAAGTGGAGCCGGTGGAGTTAGGGTGGGATTTAGTGGGAGCAGAAGAAGAAGCAGCGCCTTCTGCTTTGGGGACAGAAGTTTCCATCAGCTATTAAACACCAAATCCAGCAGCTGTAGACAGGATAATAATCATAAAGCTGTAATAGATTTACAGGATTAGCTCTGTATTTAACAAAGTCATTCTTATTGGTTATTACACATTCAAACATCAACTATTCTGCCTTTTATTATTCACACTATCTCGTCTGAAAGAGAACAAACAATTTTTCCTTATATAGACATTAAATAAGTGACATTTAAATGCCACTGCATCATAAAACTGCCACAAAGAGGTAAAAAACCACAACGCAAAGCCGCTGATTCCTACTCAAAAGTCTCTCCTTTGCTCCTGGAGATCAAACTTCTTCTTGAAATCATGGAAACCTTTAAAAGCCGGAGTTTCAGATGGCGCAGAGGTGCTTTAACGCACGTTTCTGACGGATTTTGAGCTGGATTTGGTTCCAGATGTTATTTCGGATCAACGTTTAAATGTTGTTCTATAAAAAAAAAAAAAAATCTCTCACCGGGGCTTTCCTCTCAGAACCACAGCAGCTGTGAGTCTTAACCTATTATTGATTATAATTTTTTTTCAGTTATAGGAATTGTGCTTTGTGCTCTCTGGGGACGCCTTGCTTTCACTATCTAATTGAATCCAAACTCAACTTTTCTTGGCATCTTGTCACCTTTTTTTCTCTTTAAAAAAAAATCTTTGATGTACCCTACTACGTGAAACCCCCTTTTTTTTTTGTTTATCGCTCTGTGTAAACCACCTTCAGATGGTTGGAACAAAGCAGGACTTAAAAGAGCCCCAAAGGAAGCGGAGCAAGGCGAGCAGAAAGAGGCCGAAGAGGAAAGGACAAAATGTGACAGTACAGGGCGGCCCTGGCAAGCCAGCGCTCTCCTCTGGCTACGCAGGAATGTCACACACACACACACACACACACACACACACACACACACAGGAAGCCGAGTATAAACAGCGCTGTGTGTGCATGTGGCCGGTGTTGGACTCGGGGATTTAAAGGTACACGCCGACAATGGGAGGGGACGCTTTAGCGGCCCGTTAGAGGCAGAGAAAGCGCTCGGCCCCGTTGGCATTTCCGGGCTTTCAGGGCCGGCCGTGCCCACCTTTTAAACGGGACGCGTTTTGATTCGGTTTCCTGCTGCCAGTCCTTCCTGAGAAACAGCAGCCAGCCGGCTCCACTAGAGGAAAATCTTCTCCCAAAAAGACGGATTCCCGGGTCGTTTTAGGAGTTAGTTTTAGGAGTCCCATCGAGGGATTTCATACACCAGTCAGGACACACACAGCTCCAGAGGAGTCCAAAACAAACAGTTAATTACAATAAATAAACAACAGCATCACTTTAAGGGGATGTTGGCTAACTTTTAGACTCCCGAGTGACTCATAACACATAAAACTCTGAATCCATTGGAGAGATTTAAGGATAGGAGGTCATTTTCAGTTTTCCTGGTTCTGATTAGAGATCTGGTTTCACCAATTCCTTTTTTTTTATGAATTATGTTTATTAGGTATTTTTGAACATTTATCCAAAAACAGAAAAGGAAAGAACAAAACGAGGACAAAACTTATACAGCACTGATACAGAAAACAAGACAAAATCAAAATTGGAGGCATGTACACGAATTACAGCGTCACATGCGAAACATAACCGCTTTATACATACACGTCATTCAGATACACATTACTGGTTTTTCATTTTTGAAAATTTGAAGTGTTCAAGAATATGTTCCCATCTTTTCTTAAAAGCATAAAATTTCCCATTCATACAATATCTCAATCTTTCTAGTACAATAACTTCAGAAAGCAAGTTTTTCCATAGCTGGATCGACGGGGCATCACAACCAACCCATTTAAGCATTATTGATTTTCTGGCCAATATCAATAGAAATTGCACAATTTCTTTGTGAGCATCCAGATGACTGGGTATGAATCCAAGGAGACACGTGACTGGACTAGGGAGAAGTTTTTGTCCTATAGCGGAGCTAAATCAATTCCTTTTTTGTGTAAAATTCCTCATGAGTGGTGGGTTAGATTGTCAGTGTTTTTGCTTATTTGACTATAAATGTTCACCCGTACGGAGTCTGAGGCATTCCTCAAAGGTTCATGTCGGCTTGTTTTCCCGGGCTTTGGGCGGCCAGAGCCTTTCGGTGTCGCTGTGGCAGCAGCTGGGCAGAACTGAGCCGAGATGTCTTCACAGTGAGGTCATCTGCCATCCGGGGGGACTTCTTCATACACGTGTGGATCGCTGTCGGAGAGGGAAAGATTAGAGTTTAGCGACACGACGGCAGCTGAGCGCTCGTTTATTCACGAAATGTAACGGAAACTTTTTACTGGAGATGATTTAAATTATTTACTTTACACATACAGATACACCAAAGAGATTAAATGAAGCTATAGATACTCTCAGAGGGGATTCTACCAAAAGTCTTTCATGTTTTGTCTTTTATTTTGCTGCAAATCAGTAAAAACAATAAAAATCACAAAGATACAGTTGTGGTCAAAAGTGTACATACACTTGTAAAAAATCATAATGTTATGGCTGTCTTGAGTTTCCAATAAGTTCTACAACTCTTATTTTTCTGTGATAGAGTGATCGGAACACATACATGTTTGTCACAAAAAACAGTCATAAAGTTTGGTTCTTTCATAAATTTATTATGGGTCTGCTGAAAATGTCACCAAATCTGCTGGGTCAAAAATATACATACAGCAACAAAATATGTCAATTTTGGTGATGTAGCGAGTTGTGTCAATCAAATTAGCTTCATGTCATGGCCTCTTCACTTCTTCTAAGTGATTCTGATTGACTACAGCTGTTGACTTCTCATGAGCCCATTTAAATAGGGCTCATTTGACCCAGTGATTAGACTCAGCTACAAAAGCTACAATGGGAAAGTCAAAGGAACTCAGTGTGGATCTGAAAAAGCGAATTATTGACTTGAACAAGTCAGGGAAGTCCATCCATCCATCCATCCATTATCAATACCGCTTATTCCCTGTTGGGGTCGCGGGGGGAACTGGAGCCTATCCCAGTGGTCAACGGGCGAGAGGCAGGGTACACCCTGGACAGTCCGCCAGTCCATCGCAGGGCCACACACAGGACATACAACCACTCACACTCACACTCACATTCACATTCACTCCTAAGGGCAATTTCCCCAATCTCCAATCAACCTAACATGCAGGTTTTTGGACTGTGGGAGGAAGCCGGAGAACCCGGAGAGAACCCACGCAGACACAGGGAGAACATGCAAACTCCACCCAGAAGGGTCCTGGTTCCCCCGGGATTCGAACCCAGAACCCTCTTGCTGGGAGGCGACAGTGCTAACCACCACACCACTGTGCCGCCCGTCAGGGAAGTCACTTGGAGCCATTTCAAAGCAGCTACAGGTCCCAAGAGCAACTGTGCAGACAATTATACGCAAGTATAAAGTGCATGGAACAGTTGTGTCACTGCCACGATCAGGAAGAAAACGCAAGCTATCACATGCTGCCGAGAGGAGATTGGTCAGGATGGTCAAGAGTCAACCAAGAATCACCAAGAAGCAGGTCTGCAAGGATTTGGAAGCTGATGGAACACAGGTGTCAGTCTCCACAGTCAAGCGTGTTTTACATCGCCATGGACTGAGAGGCTGCCGTGCAAGAAAGAAGCCCTTGCTCCAGAAAAGGCACCTTAAGACTCGGCTGAAGTTTGCTGCTGATGACATGGACAAAGATAAAACCTTCTGGTGGAAAGTTCTCTGGTCAGACGAAACAAAAATTGAGCTGTTTGGCCACAACACCCAGCAATATGTTTGGAGGAGAAAAGGTGAGGCCTTTAATCCCAGGAACACCATGCCTACTGTCAAGCATGGTGGTGGTAGTATTATGCTCTGGGGATGTTTTGCTGCCAGTGGAACTGGTTCTTTGCAGAAAGTAAATGGGATAATGAAGAAGGAGGATTACCTACAAATTCTGCAGGAAAACTTAAAACCATCAGCCCGAAGGTTGGGTCTTGGGCGCAGTTGGGTGTTCCAACAAGACAATGACCCAAAACACACATCAAAAGTGGTAAAGGAATGGCTAAACCAGGCTAGAATTAAGGTTTTAGAATGGCCTTCCCAAAGTCCTGACTTAAACCCCATTGAGAACATGTGGACAGTGCTAAAGAAACAGGTTCATGCAAGAAAACCATCACATTTAGCTGAACTGCACCAATTCTGTCAAGAAGAGTGGTCAAACATTCGACCTGAAGCTTGCCAGGACCTTGTGGATGGCTACCAAAAGCGCCTAGTTGCCGTGAAAATGGCCAAGGGACATGTAACCAAATACTAATGTTGCTGTATGTATATTTTTGACCCAGCAGATTTGGTGACATTTTCAGCAGACCCATAATAAATTTATGAAAGAACCAAACTTTATGACTGTTTTTTGTGACAAACATGTATGTGTTCCGATCACTCTATCACAGAAAAATAAGAGTTGTAGAACTTATTGAAGACTCAAGACAGCCATAGCATTATGATTTTTTACAAGTGTATGTACACTTTTGACCACAACTGTATTTTTCCATTTTCACAAACCGCCTCCAGAAATTCAACAGTATATACATATATACATGTCTATACATACATATATATATATATATATGTATATACTGTTGTATTTCTGGAGTAACGCAAATAATTTCCCTCTGGGATTATTAAAGTATTTCTGATTCAGTTTTTTCAAAATTAAAATCTTCATTATGTGTAATCTGACTAAAAAAAGCAGCTCCTTGAATTCATACATCTGGACTAAGCTGCTCAGGTCTGAGTGGAGAAGCATAAAATGTGTGGCATTTTTTAAACAAAAGGCTGTAAACTCTGCTGGAATCCAGCTCCACTTTTTTGCAGCCGCCGCAGCAACGAGCGGACGGCTGAAAATAGCCGGTGCGGTAAACCCACATTTTTGGCGCAGGTGACCTACAAACCACCGGCTTTTATGGGGACCCACCTGTTGGGCCGCCGGCCTCCAGGCCTGGGATCAGCTCCATGTGGACGGAAACCGCCCAAATAAAACAGAAATGACTATCATGAGGATGGAGGAGCTTCTTTTGGAGAGTTTTGAGGGCTGGTTGGCTCCAGAGATGGATCTGAAACCTTTTTACTGTAGTTAAGACTTAAAAAAGAGCTTAGTCATCATCTTTTTCTCTTTCATTGAACATCAGGTGTTTGTCTTTTTTTTTTGTTTTTTTTTTATATATTTAGTGATGAACTGGCCTGTTTAACATACCTGTTTTAAGGGATTTTCTATTTTTCACATTTTTATGTGTGCTTGACTAACTCAGGTTGTCGTTCGTGGGAGTTTGAGCACACGTGGGTCCCAGTTTAAGCTGGTTTTAATGGACTTTTGTGCCATCTGTAATGCATTACGAATTGGTCTCTTCGGACTAGAGTGTGATGCCAATGCAGCTTTCCTTTCTGCATCACAGTGGGTAGAAAAAAATGTCCTGAACGTCTCGTTTTGTGTGCCTTTTGCCTCCACAGGAAATGGCGGTGCGTGCGCTGAAGCAGACGGGGAGCCGGAACATCGAGGCGGCCCTGGAGTTCATCAGCAAAATGGGCTACCTGGACCCTCGAAATGAGCTCATCGTTCGCGTCATCAAGCAGACCTCACCCGGTAAAACCAGGGCCCTCCCTGTAAGTAGCCAGTTGCTGTCAAAATTCAACCTAAAGACTGTTTTTTACTCCCCGTGTTACCAGGAAAAGCCGGCATGCCCAACGCCATGGACCACCGGCCCTCCATGGAGGTCTCGGGAGAGGCGGGGGCCATGCCTCCTTACCACCAGATGGGGGCGCCGATGTATGACGGGGCGGCGGGGTACGGTCCCGAGGGGGAGATGGCCCGGACTTACATGGGCGCCCCCCCCGTTATGAACTACATGATGAGCCCCCCCGGCGGCGGCGCGCAGGGCGCCATGGGCCGGCCCCCCAGCATGGGCAGCTACCCGCCGGTGATGGCGGCCCAGGGCAACCCGGGCGGCGCCCTGTACCCCCCCGGCGCCCCGCAGCACGGGCCCATCATGAGCTACAACGTCCCCGGGCAGCCGCTGCAGCTCCAGGCGCCGCCACCGGGGGGCCCCGGCCCCGCCCCCCACTACGACTATGACTACGGCCACGCCCGCCAGCACATCATGGAGCCCGCGGGGTACGGAGTCAAGAGGACCCCCTCCTTCCAGAACAAGATGCAGGCGCCCCCGGAAAATTACGTCAACATGCAAGGAAAAGGGGGCATGGGTCAGAACGGGGGCGGGTACCCCGCCAACCTCTACCTCCCCCCCCACTCCCCCCCCCGCCAGGCCAGCCCCACCTCCCACCAGGTGCACCTGATGTCGCGCTCCCCCGGGGGGGTCGGCGGCGCCATGGCGACCGACTTCTCCGACCTGCCCCAGGGGCTGATGACGCCCTCCAGGGCCAGCCTCAACCTGGACCTGTACGAGCACCTGTGGGCCGCGCCCCCGGGTCCGGAGGGGGCCCCCCCGGCCCGCCAGGGCCCCCCCCAGGGCCCGTTCAGGGGGGAGGTGCGCGCGCCGAGCCGGACCAACTCCTTCAACAGTCGCTCCGGCAACGGCGTCCGGCCCGCCATGGCCACGCCCCCCGCCGCCGCCGTCGTCGGGAAACAGGATTCCTCGCTGGGGCCCCCCAACACCATCACGGCCGTGACCTCCCCGCCCATCCAGCAGCCCGTGAAGAGCATCCGCGTGATGCGTCCGGAGCCCAAAACGGCGGTGGGGCCCTGCCACCCCGGGTGGATGAGCGCCGGGGCGCCGGACGCCGCCGCGGAGACGCTCGCCTACATGCCGGAGGAGGCGTACCCGCTGGAGCCAGAACCCCGCTGCCCGCCACCCCCGTACCCCAAAAGCCTGCTGATGTCTGAAGCGGGAGCCCTGGAGGGCGCCGACCTCAGCACACCGACGGCGAGGAACTCGCATGGCAGCGGCGGAAGTGGCGGCAAAACCGAGGACGACCGGCAGGGAAAGGAGAAGTCGAAGCTCAGCAAGGGGGAGAAGGCAGTGAAGGACAAGAAGCAGATCCAGACCTCGCCGGTCCCCGTGAGGAAGAACGGGCGGGACGAGGAGAAGAGGGAGTCCCGCATCAAGACCTACTCGCCGTTCGCCTTCAAGTTCTACATGGAGCAGCACATAGAGAACGTGATGAAGACCTACCAGCAGAAACTCAACCGCAGACTCCAGCTGGAGCAGGAGATGTCCAAGGTGAGGCCCCCCAACAGATGATCAGATACGAATATTCTAGGGATGTCCCGATCCAATCCCGGCCTATTAGAGCATGTGTTAAAGTTTAAAGTTATTTATCTACTTACTTAGTTGTCAGACTCATGTTGAACAGGGATTTACTCTGATAACAACTTAATGGTTAGGACACAGACCTGTGGGTTAGGAGATGCTAATGCTAATGCGGGATCGGACTTAAAAAGAAAAAACTGGATCATTTTTTTGCAAATATAGGCGGCCCATCCGATTCAAATATCGGATCGGGACAAGCCTAGAATATTCTGTGTTCTCATGTTGGCCTCGTTTAATAACATATTTAATAACATACTCAAAATGGTTTGTGGTTTGTTATCATATAACTGAACATTTAAAACATTTTGCCGACTGATCCAGTCTGTTTGTATTGAATTACTTTGATTAGTCGTCATCTTTCTGCTAATGTTTGTTCTCTTTTACTCTGTTATCACATGCGGCTTCCAATGAACTCACTCTAAAGTTGTTAAGTCATGAAACAGTTATCATTGGAGAGTTACGAGCAGGAAAATGAGGACGTCAGTGCAACCATCTGTCACTTTCTTCATATTTTATATACTCTCCTCTGATTCGATGATTTATCTCTTAGCCCGTAAATATCGCGTTTCACAAATAAAGCCGTGACAGGAACGGAGGTTATGATGAGATGAGGAGCTCATTCAGTTCATCCAGCCTCTGGAAGCGGTTTTGTGCCGTTAATTGTGATTCAATTTCAGCTTAATGAGCTAAATTTGGTTGTGCTCTCTCTGCCAAACCGTTGGTGAGAGCCACGGTGGGCATAAAGCGTGGTCTCAGAGGCGATGGACCATAAAACCGATCTCCTCGCAGTTATTTTTTTTTAGTGAGCTTAACTCATTGACTGCCAGCCATTTTCAGAACAGAAAGTCCCATACTGCCAGAGTTTTTTGAGTATTTTGACAGATTTTTCAAGAGCCACAGAATAGTTTGTGCTATGACTATGTAAACACTGAACACACCAAAAGAAAGAGTAGACTCTCTTCTTTCATCAGGAAATTTTTTTTGTTTGTACCTTATTCCGTTCTTCCTCGACTTGCGTCTCACCGGCGACATGTTCTCTCATAGCGAACCGTTACCTTTTTCTTATTTGCCTACAGTCTATGTTCATCTCCCATCAAAAGTGGCACTGCCCCCTCGAGGGTCAATTTGTTACTACATACTCTGTCTAGAAGCCGATATTTACGGACAAGCTTTAGCAGATCGTCCCCCAGCCACTCTCGTTGAAAAACATAAAAGACGTCTATAGACGCCTTTGGCAGTCAACGGTTGTATTTTAATTGACGTCTATAGACGTCTTTGGCAGCCAGTGAGATAATGAGAAAAAACGCTCCCGGCGTAATCGGGCCGATGCCAGAGCGGGGATCAGTCCTTCTTCAGCCTGTCCCTCTGGGTCTGTGCTCAGGCCGGCCTGTCGGAGGCGGAGCAGGAGCAGATGAGGAAGATGCTGAACCAGAAGGAGTCCAACTACAACCGGCTCCGGCGGGCCAAGATGGACAAGTCCATGTTCGTCAAAATCAAGACCCTGGGCATCGGCGCCTTCGGCGAGGTTTGCCTCACGCGTAAGGTGGACACCGGCGCGCTCTACGCCATGAAGACGCTGCGCAAGAAGGATGTCCTCAACCGCAACCAGGTGAGCAGAGAGTTCGGGGGGGGGGGGGGGGGGGTCCAAACGAGTTCCTGCAAGTACTGCAGACTGCAGGAAGCCAAGGATGGATGTCCAACTCCGCCCACATCCAAGGAAGATCCCAAGCAAGAAAATCCTAATGGCTTCATGGCAATATAGACATACATTTTGTTAATTTTTAGGGTTAGGAGTATGGTTAGGATCAGGGTTAGGGTTAGGATTAAGGTCAGGGTTAGGGTTTGGGTTAGGACATCGTTTGTCTTCCGATTTCATATAGACAGTAAAGTTTTGTTTCCACCTCAGAAAGATGCTACTGATATTGCAAACACTGGATTAAACTCTATACATAATATTAGGTTAAAATAGTGGATGTTAAATAGGTTTGTACAATAAGTCCAAACAAGTTTAACCAAAAAATATTTATTTCTCACAATTATGAAGGCTGGAGGGTTAGGGTCAGGGTCAGGGTTAGGACATCGTTTGTCTTCCGATTTCGTATAGACAGTAAAGTTTCGTTTCCACCTCAGAAAGCTGCTAGTTACATGACCTAATCAAAATGGCCGCCCCGGATGTTGGAGGAGTTGGATATCCCACCGAGGCTCCTCCAGACTACATCCAGAGGCTGATCGCTTCCTGTGCTGCAGGTGGCGCACGTGAAGGCGGAGCGCGACATCCTGGCGGAGGCGGACAACGAGTGGGTGGTGCGGCTCTACTACTCCTTCCAGGACCGCGACAGCCTGTACTTCGTCATGGACTACATCCCCGGGGGGGACATGATGAGCCTCCTGATCCGGATGGGCGTCTTCCCCGAGCCGCTGGCCCGCTTCTACGTAGCCGAGCTCACGCTGGCCATCGAGAGCGTCCACAAGATGGGCTTCATCCACCGCGACATCAAGCCCGACAACATCCTCATCGACCTGGACGGACACATCAAGCTGACCGACTTCGGCCTGTGCACCGGCTTCCGCTGGACGCACAACTCCAAGTACTACCAGAAGGGTGAGTTTGGTTTATGGCTGCCCTCACACACGCTATTTCAATATTTGTTTTATTTTGTGTCCATTTTTGTTTTTTAAGGCTTCAAAAGTCTTTTTTTATCCAGTGAAATATAAAAAAATCTGCTCAACTTTCACGAGCTCGCTAGGTGTACGTATTTCTATATAATCTTCATTTAAATGACTTTAAATGACTAATTAAAATATGTAAAGAAAATCGTTATAACGTCTCGAGCTCATTTGCCCACATGAGATTGAACACGGCACGCTATTGGATGAGCAACCGGGCGACGGGAAAGTTTATAAAGCCGAAAAAATATATGTAAACAGTGAGTAAATGTGAGGTTATTTAGTTGTAGATTTTTTTCTATCTGGAACAGAACCCACCACTGTACTTGGGAAATTCGCTGGCCCTAAAATAACATATTTTACAGAATTCGTTTACAGATTTGAGTTGTTTTTTTCTTGCTTTGTAAGTAGTAGTTTTGTAGTTTTTGGCCTTTTCAGGCAGCGCCTCCTGGGATTTAACGTCCTTTCTCCCTCCCCGCCTCCAGGGAGTCACGTTCGACAGGACAGCATGGAGCCCAGCGACTTCTGGGACGACGTGTCCAACTGTCGCTGCGGCGACCGGCTGATGACCCTGGAGCAGCGCGCTAACCGCCAGCACCAGCGCTGCCTCGCCCACTCGCTGGTGGGGACGCCCAACTACATCGCACCCGAGGTTCTGCTGCGCAAAGGTGGGCGAGAATGAGGCAGAGCTTTCGCCCCGACTAGGGCTTTTAACTAAAAAAAAATCAGAAAAACTCAGAGATTAGATAGGGCTGCTTTTTGACTTTGCTTCTGGAGTTTTACTGCTTGTTCAGGCTGGTTTGAAGTCGGAGATTATCATTATTGAGATGCTAAACAACTCACAACTCACCCAAGAAGTGCTTGTGTGTGTGTTTACGATGGGGGAAAAACACTTTATATGTAGAGTAAGAAGCTATTTGTGAATTAAAGCAGCTCCATAAAGGTTCGAACAATTTAGTCTTTGCATTTTCCAGTTAATCTGGTATAAAAAAGTTCTATAAAAAAGCTGTTATTTCTTTTAAAACCTCGTTTTTGAATCCAAACAAATCCTTTTAGTCTCCGTTTTAGGGGTTGAGGACGTTGCCCTGCTCTTTGTGGGACATACTGCCCAGTTGCTCTTTAACTCCAGAGACTTTTGTGTCTGTTTTGTGGCGCGTGGAGACAAAAGAAGAAAAACGGTGCCTGTGAGGGCAGAAAGCTGGTGTTGAATGACCTGAAATGTGCGTTGTGCGCAGGTTACACTCAGCTGTGCGACTGGTGGAGCGTGGGAGTGATCCTGTTCGAGATGCTGGTGGGGCAGCCGCCCTTCCTGGCTCCCACCCCCACGGAGACTCAGATTAAGGTGAGTGAGGAGGAGAAAGCTGAATGTGGGTCTGATCAGCCACAGTCACATGTGTTTTCCCTCCTGTAGGATTTGTAGAGCTCCCCCAAAGCTATTGGTTTAGTTTAATTGGATGTTTACACTTTTTCTTCCACCCAAACATCTGCATGGTGCAGTAAAACGGCCAAAACTGCTGAAAAGCCCGCATTAAGCAAACACAGAAGGCAAACACAAACAGCTGCCGGTCTGACGATGGGAACTGAGAATCCACTGCTTCATATAACTTAAATAATAAGAATAAAATAAGATGAATTGGTTAGTATGCACAGGCAGCCTGAAATCTGTTACATGTCCCACAGAAATATTGAAATGTAGTACTGTAAGGCAAGGCAAGTTTATTTGTACAGCACATCTTGTACAAGACAATTCAAAGTGCTTCACAGAGAATTTAAAAACAGAAAAACAATTAAAAAACAATAAAAACTAGCATATGGATGAACAGCTGTGAGAATGCCAAGTTCTGAATGGAGGAAGAAGGAGAAGAAGCCAAACAAAAGATGAAAAAAACATAGAACTGAGGAGTTGAAGAAGAATGGAGGAAGCAGAAGAGTTTAAGAAAAAAAGCTGAAGGGAGGAATAATTTGAAAACTTTGAACCGGCGACTTCCGGATCTGCAGTCAAACGCTCTACCATTGAGCTATACCACTGAGCTATACCACAGGCTGAAGGGCTCCAGAGGAAAACAAATCTGAAGGGGCTGAAATGCCAGTGACCAGCAGGTGGAGCCATATTTTTGGCTCCATTCATTTCAATGAGAGGAATAAGGCATAAAAAGTTAAATATCTTAAAAAGTTGAAAAGGTTTGAACACCAAAAGTCATGGCCGCATAGTCCTGAGAAAGCTGAACATTTGTTGAAATAGGCTGAAAGCTGAAAAAACATAGAACTGATGAGTTAAAAAAGAATGGAGGAAGCAGAAGAGTTGAAGGAAAAAAGTGAGTTAAGTTTAGTTTCAGACTGATGACCCATGTGAGCTCAGGACATGAACCCAGCCTCTCTGTGTGTGTGTGTGTGTGTGCAGGTCATCAACTGGGAGAGCACGCTGCAGGTGCCGGCGCAGGTGAAGCTGAGCCCCGAGGCGGTGGACATCATCGGCCGCCTCTGCTGCTCAGCGGAGGACCGCCTGGGAGCCAACGGCGCCGGCGAGATCAAGGCGCACCCCTTCTTCTCCCCGACGGACTTCTCCAGCAGCCTGCGGCAGCAGCCGGCGCCCTACCGGCCCAAGATCGCCCACCCCATGGACACCTCCAACTTCGACCCGGTGGAGGAGGAGGTGGGCGGCGCCTGGAGCGGCAGCGGCGACAGCGGGCGGGCGCTGGACGCCCTCTGCTCGCCGCACGGGAAGCACCCGGAGCACGCCTTCTACGAGTTCACCTTCCGGCGCTTCTTCGACGACCACGGATGCCCGTTCCGATACCCAAAGCCCGCCGAGGCCGGCGAGGGGCTGCCCAGCGCCGCCACGGAGGAGGAGGAGGAGGAGGAAGGGGAGGAGGAAGATGAGGAGGAGGAGGAAGAGGGCGAGCAGGGCGAGGGCTGCGAGCCGGTGTACGTTTAGAGACGCATTCGCCGCTCGGCGCCCGAATAAAACTGCCCACAGACTCGTTGGCGGCGCGTTCCTCGGAGACTCGGGCCACAGAAACCGCTCCGGACCGCTCGGGACCAAGAGGCACGCCGAGGCCAAAGAGGAGGAGCCAGACCCAAGTCCGTCTGGCTGCAGACTGCAGGAAGCCAAGGAAGGATGGCCGACTCCGCCCACATCCAAGTCGGCCATTTTGATTAGGTCACCAATAGGAGGTTCCCAGGCAAGAAAATCCTAATTGCTTCATGGCAATATAGACATTAATTTAAGAATAGTGAAATTAATCTTGCAAACACTGAATTAAAGTCTATACGTAATATTATGTTAAAATAGTGGATGTTAAATAGGTTTGTACAATAAGTCCAAACAAGTTTAACCAAAAAATATTTATTTCTCACAATTGTGAAAGATGGAGGGTTATGGCCAGGGTAATGATTATGGTAAGGGTTAGGCTTAGGGTCAGGGTTATGGTTAGGGTTAGGACATCGTTTATCTTCCGATTTCGTACAGACAGTAAAGTTTCGTTTCCACCTCAGAAAGCTGCTAGTCACATGCCCTAATGAAAATGGCCGACTTGGATGTGGGAGGAGTTGGATATCCAACTGAGGCTCCTACAGGCTGCAGCCAGAGGAAACTCGGCCAGACCGAGACTCCACCAGCTGAGGGGAGATGGCCCGGTCTTCGTCCCATTCCCCCCCCCCCCCCCCTCCCCCCCAGCTGCTTTCCACTCCAGTATTGGACCCCGCGTCGCGTGGAGAGCGGCTCCTGTTCCCACGGCTGCTGCAAAATAAGCTACAATAACGTCACAAAGGGGCGAGGACGCCGCCAGGTTTCAGGTCATCCACGTCCATGTTGATGTTTCAACACGCCGTCTCCACGGCAACAGACGGAGACATTGTTTCGCCGCTTTGCCCACTCAGAAATGGTCACGCAGCCGTGTCTATTTGCGAGGAGAAACGTGTCTAAGACGGAAACGTTCAAAGTTTCTCCACCTCCCTCCTTTTCGTGCCAATTGGACCTCATTGTAAGACGAGGTCTGCTCACTCAGAGGAAGCCGTTATGAAAATTTTTTGTCTTCTGTGTTCATTATTTCAAGATCTCGACTCCCACAAAAGCTTTTAGACTTTAGTTTGGGCCCAAACGATGATTTATTGAGCCCGCTCAGTGTTTTTCTGACACCAGAAACGACAAGATTGGATGAAAATGACACTTTGTGTTTACAATGCTTTCTTGTGATTTTGCTCTTTAAGAAAATAAGAATTTTTACCAAGAAAAAACGCGCGAGTTAAACTCTGGGCCAGCTTCGTGCGAGCCGAGCTCCAGAATTACATTCATAAAGATGCGCAGAGCGATTTTAACTTTTGAGAAAATGTTTATAATTTTTGGTTTGTCACACCGCGGCTGCGTTGCAGCTTAACTCGTCCACCTCCGCTTCCGGATGGACGGAAACAAAGCAACAAAGTCCATAAAACAGCCAAACGTGTGACAGTGTGACTATGTGCAATACAAAAATGACATTATATGTATATAGTTTTCTAAACCCTTCATAACCTTTTTGAAAGTGTAGTTCTGAACTGTACAAATATATCGGTTTATATGTGTATTTTCCATTTTCAATTACAACATGCTGCTTTATTATTGTGGTTAATATTATTTACATTATTATTATATTTGTTCCTGTCTGTTTTCTCTCTCTGTGGAGGTCTAAGGAGACGAGGGTTTGTCTGTTTTTGGGTTCTGAGAGTGCCTTTTTTAGCTGAGCGTGATGGTGTGGGAGCATGGGAGGGGGGTGGAGGCCCCCCCCACTGCAGCCGGGCTGGCCCCGCCTGCAGAGGGGGGGGGGGCGGGGAGGCAAACACAGGTGGAGTGCTTTGGAGGAGAAAAAGAAGAAGAGGAGTCAGGCAGGTTGGCTTCAGGAAATGTTATTGGATTTTTTTAAAAAAAAGAAAAGCACGAGCAGCCTTTCCGCTGTTTTATTAAACGTCAAAGAGCTTGGTACATCTTCTTTTATTTATCTGAAATAGCCACAAACTGAGATGCACAGCCTCTGCTTACTGACAATCAGCAACCGATGGAAGCCGGGGGGGAAATTTGGGGTGAACTTGTCCAGCAGTATTCTGAATTTGACGCTCGGCGATACTCAGAAAGCGTGACCCTCCGCTCCGTTCTCCCGATGAGGAGTCGCAGTGGTTTTGCTCTTTTTTTTGTGTGTGTGACTGTTTTGTATCTGGGGTTGTTTGTTTTTTTTCTTGTTTTTTTTCCGTATACGTGCCTTTTCTAACACGAGCAGCACAATCTTAAAAGATGGCCTCGATGTTTTCTGTGCCCTTCAGACCTGTTTTCTCTGTTAGGGTTGGTCTGGGGGGGGGGGGGGGCTGACAGAGCAGAACGAGCCATTTTCTGCTTTATACTGATCCATAATCCATAAATCAGGACAGACACGTCAATATGAGACAAACAACTACATATACATCCTTTTGTCCCATGAAAAAGTCCCAAATATATATATTTATATGTGTATTTCTTTGTAAAGATCAGTTTTCTAGTCACCAGATTTTCTTTGAGGAAAGGGAAACTTTTTTTTTCCACTTTACAATGTTACAACTCAGGTCTTAGTTAAAATCTGGAAAGCTTCGTGTTTAAATTAGTTTTAAATTGACCTGAGCGGACAGGTGAATTTCCCATTTTTATGTCACAATCGGAGCATCTTCACCGGCTCCAGGAGGCCGCTTTGCTCCGTCAGACCTCCCCATTCGGTCATTCTCCCAGAGAGACGTTCAGGATCGGCTTCTCAGTGGGAATTAAAGCTTTATAACGAGTGTGTGTGTGCGTGCCACAGTGTGTGAGGTGTTTCCTGAATGTGTTATCTGACAATCTTTTGAATGACTCTCATGTCTTTTCATCCAATTTTCTGGCAAGACTCGCTTTTTTAAAAATCTTCTACTTAATTGTGCATTTTTATTCTAAGGAGTCTGTGCTTTGCTCTCATGTATGATACAAATCTGTACTCTTAAATTTATATTTATACAGATATACATATTTTTTGTAACTTTGTTTTCTCCTTTTTTTCAAAATGTCCTCGTGCTAATGTTAAAAATCCACACATACGCAGTATTATAGATTATGTCATTTGGACAGGTGTCTCTTTTTTTACATTTATGTATTAAATGAGAATTTGTAAAAATGCTTTCACTGTCCCAGTGTGTAAAATGTATGTATAAATTAAATTAACCAGCTTGGACTTCAGTGCGTTTCTATGCAAAACCAGCTTTGCTCAGAAGCTCAGTTACACCACTATTGTGCATAAATTACAATTATTTTAGGTGGGGGCTTCTCAAGAGAAAATTGGGGTTGGAAATTATTAGGAAAAGATTAAATGCGTAGTATGTGAATATTCTACTGTATATGCATACACATTTCTCGTAGTTATTTAGCATTAATGCACATTTCAGATGTACAGAAATTGAAACCGTGTACTCAAAATAAGCCAAAGTTTCTTGTCTAATTTTTAGGGTTATTGCATTTTCAAATTATTTTTCTTACTCGTAAAGGAGTGAAAGGAATTAAAGCTCAATCAATGATCCATTATTCCTGATAAATTTAATCAGTGTTTGATTTTTGTGCAGTTTTTCTTTAAGGAAACGAGACAGACCGTGATGAGGTTTGCCATTTTTTTCAACCAACAGTCATTTTGGACCAAAAACACTAAACTATAACACTTTAAATGCCCACAGCTCCATTGTGTTAGGTTTTTTGAAGAGGTACAGCCATGAAAGAAATTGGAATAAATGTTATGTATTTTTTTGTTACAGGCTAAATGTAAAACAAAGAGCCTGAAGATAACATTTAGAATGAACTATTTGCCGAGTTGTCAGCAAAGTTCTGACTCATCCTTTGAGTTGTGGGCTTTTTTCTACTTGACTGATTCAGAGTTCAGTTTGAAGAAGCTCAATTTGAAAAAAATAATAAGTCAACTGACAATGGAAAGGGACAATTACTGGAAATTATCTTGAAAAGCTACCAATACACGAAGAAAAAAACTTTTTAAAATGAGTTGATTGTCTGTTTTAGAGTTTTCAGGAACTCTTGAAGAAGATTACCCGTCTACTTTAGGCACTTTTTTCCTAATAATTGAACGTATCTGTGTGGGCAAAAGGATGGGAGCTGGGTTTTGACAGTTGGAACTTGTCTTTACGGGTTACGTAACCCCCTCTTGCCTCCACGCGGAGCCCCGCCGGGCGCGAGCCGCCGCTGCGTTCCCACAATGCAGAGCGCATGGCGCGTCATTGGAGAGGGACGATGATGGCGGCGGTCGGTGCACCAGAAGTGATCACACAGCTGGAAAGCGCTGCCAAAGTTTTAATGGTGAGAAACTCGTCGTCGTTTTTCAGCCTCCAACCGCCGAGCAACCGCTGCGCGCGCCTCGCCTCGCGCGGAGCCGTTGCTCGGCGTTTGGGGGCTCACGCGGGCGGCAGTTGGCTCCCGGGTTTCGCTGGTCAGTGTGGACGGTTTAGAGACTTGAACGATGCGTGGCGCAGCGCCTCGCTTTGCCTCCGACCCGCAAAAGAAAGAAAACCCCCTCGTCTTCCTCACGTTTCTGTCCTTCCACGCCACGAGGGATGAAATGCCACCGGAGATGTGGGCGCTGGCCGCCGTGGCCCCGGTTTTCCAGAAACTTCAGCCGTTAAGTGTCGCTGCCCTCTCAACCGCTAAATCAAGTTTTTGTGGACTCTGGACACAGTTGGAGCATCTCGCCGCTGTCGTTTTAGCGGTTGTTTACCTCTGTCTGTTACTTTAGCTCGTTTAGGGCTCTTTTTAAAAGGTACTCCCGAAAATATTAGCCTTTTCCCTCCCAACCAGACCCTCCCCTCCTCCTGTGGAAATGAGAATAAACACCCGGGCTAGGAACAAGTGGCTAACTTGTTTGGAAAACAAGCTAGCAGCAGCAGCCTCCTCGCGCCTTTTAAAATGCGATTTATTACCAGCTTTTGATGTCAAAACTTTAATTTTAAATGCGATAGACGGTTACTGACTGATAGCTGTCCAGTGAATAATAGCTTTTAAGTGTGGACTGCTTTAATTTGAGGTTATACTTTTCCAGACAAGAGCAAAACTCTAAATATTACAACTTTTGGTTAGGATGAGCTGTCCTATGTAGCCTCTTTTTTAGGTGATAAGGTCACAGTTATTAACAACAACACATGTATAACTGCCTGTTAAAAATGTTGTTTGTTAATGATGCTTTGCTGGGATTTTGCTTGCCTAAATTCATCCAAAAGGGCTGCCTGGTGTTATTAAGCCATACAATATAGTTGTTGGCTTTAACATGTGGCGCGTGCAGGTTGCAGGTTGATTGTAGTACATCCTTTAAGGCAGTGTTTCCCAACCCTGGTCCTTAAGGCCCACTGTCCTGCATGTCTTCCAGGTTTCCAGGCCCCAGCAGAATGGGTCTTCATCAGAGAGCGGCAGAGCTTTCTTTGTCAAAATGTCTTTGCACCATTGTGGTAGTAGGTCTTTGATAAACTGTGCAGCTCTACGTAACATCGTCAGTAAACTGGAAGCCCGAGAAAAGGAGGAGGTTCTGCTTTATATCATGAGGGGTTGGGACTCTCTTTACTGTTTCCCTGTTATTATTCTTTTGCAAGTCAAACTAAATGTTGTTTACTAGACTGATGGAGTTCCAGAAGTGGTTTGACTTTTTAAGAAAGTCATTTCTGGCTTCTGCTTTTGTTCCAAACAGCATTTTTTGATAATTTTTGTAAGGAATTTTATTTAATTGTTTCCATCTCGGGGTCTGTCTCGCCTTTCACTTGTTAAACATCGTATGAGGATTTTTTTTTAAAGGAAAGGGATAAAAAGCTTAATTTGTCATTCCGCTTTTGGGCCAGATTCTGAATCCCCAAACCCCCCCCCGCACACTGGCAAAGATAATACAACAGCTTGTAGCAGACATGTTACCGCCTGGTAACATGACACGCATAACAATTTTAAGGCAAAAAAACTAAACATGTTTTTTATATCTATAGAAACTGTCAGATATGAATACTTCCTATGTAATTATATGCAAACACAACACTCAATCGTCAGGTTTCTCGTGCCTAAACCTGCGTTTAGTACCGCCTTTCGTCTCAATATCACGCATTCCCGATTTGTGTATATCTTGTAAAGGGCAGCCCTGAGCAGCCCTGTTGTCTGTGGTTCCCAGAGACGTTTCACTATATCCTCCAGAGTGGATAGGGTCTGATTTTCTGGTTCTTAGGAAAGGTGTTTGAAGCATTAAATCCTCCCTCATTGATACATGCATGTCAGTTTGAGGAAGAGCTGAAGTCTGAAACACTTCGAGGTTTGTACACGTGCTGTTCCATGGAAGTGCGTTTGTTTTAATGTGGCTCACAGGCTCCGCGTGCTGGATCTAATGGTCTTTATGCAATGTCGGCATCTTATCGCAGCGCATTATGTGGTTTGAGGTGTGTTTGTGTTGGCTTCTCTCAGATAAAAGGCTCTTTCTTCCCTCTGCAGCCTTCAGCCGCAGAGCTGCTTTCACTGCAATTAGGTGAGGAATGTGACTCTCCTGCTGGGCCGTATCATGGCGACTCTCCTCCATAAAATCTGTGTTTGACTTTATCGTGTTTATTCAGCGTCTCTTCGGAGCTGCAGTGTCTTCTTTATTCTTCTGCCATAGGTACTGACATCATCACGTGCGTGGACAGATGTTACTAGGATTGTGATGGTGGAAATATTCCTGATCATTGTCGCTATTTGTTCAGCCAGAAGGATTTAATTCTCCTGTCCCAGTCAAGTGATAGAATATGATATGATCTGATATTTCTGTGAAAATGACCCTCACCTGACGATTGTTATGTATAAACAAGACAGGCTGTGAAACAACCGACTCATGTAACTGGCAGTAATGGTCAGAATCCTAAATTCTAATGAACGATAATTTAAATTAGGACAAAAAGTGAAGAGACTTCAAATCATCCCTGTATTTTGTTTGTTTTTGTGTGCATTTTATTTAACTTTTACTCAAGTTTTTGAATGTTTCACTTGCTTTACAAATCTAGTGTCTAAATTTGAGTTTTTGTGTTTTCAAGCGCTGAAAGGGGGAGATTTAAACTTGGATTTGGTCGACCTCCGGCTGTAGTTTCAGAGGTCCGTTGCTCTTCGTCTAAATGCTCCGTGTGTTTCTGTTGACAGGCTCCGCCGTCCATGGTCAGCACAGAACAGAGGCAGCACGCCGAACATGTGTTTCTCTCCTTCAGGAAGTCCAAATCGCCTTTTGCCATCTGCAAGCACATCCTAGGTAAAGATCAGCCAGATCGGTCAATTTTTCCTAGTAAAACTCATTTATCAGGGGATGGCTGATATTTCCAGCATAACTTTATTTTGGACTCAGCATCTATCGGTAGAAAACCCAAACGTTTTATTGTCCTTTCTCTGCCTTGCTCGCACAATTAATCTTTTTTGGTCTATTATTTGTGCACCTGTGTCCTTAATCTACCCTGGATTAATCTCTTAGTAAACAGTTTAAATACATATAAGCACATATAAAAACGTATAAATAAACGTTTCATCTAGTATGACCCCCTTAATAGTTTTCAGAAGCCTTTTAGGTTCTTAAATCAATATTTCTAAGGATTCAAAATCATCCCAGACTGGTTGACAGCAAATCGAACTCTACGCTCAGTCTCCTTCATTGGTGTCAACCAGCTCTATATAATCATTGTCAGAACTTTTCACATTTCCTGTTTCGGTCCATTTTTCAGGATTCCGTTCCTTAAATTGCTTGTTTCTTTTTCCTTTCTTTTTTTAAAGTGTACGAGTCGTTCAAACACATGACTTTCCGTTTCCTTTATCGTCCTAACACGTCTGCCCGCGTCCCTTGGCTCGACAGAGACCAGTAAGGTGGACTATGTGCTGTTCCAGGCGGCCACGGCCGTCATGGAAGCTGTGGTACGCGAGTGGATCCTGCTGGAGAAAAGCAGCATCGAGTCGCTCCGGGCCTTCCTCCTCACCTACGTCTTACAGAGACCAAAGTCAGTAGGAAACAGTCCCAAAGGGGGAATTTTCCATTTTGACGCAACAGCCGATGAAACGTGTCCCTTCTTCTGTACATTGGCCCTCAGCTCCTGCTTTTCTGTTTGGTTGATCCGTGCCTCCATGTTCCCTTCAGTCTGCAGAAGTACGTCCGCGAGCAGATCCTGCTGGCCGTGGCAGTCATCGTGAAGAGAGGCTCTCTGGACAAGAGCGTCAGCTGTAAAAGCATCTTTCACGAGGTCGGGCAGCTCATCAGCAGCGGGAACCCCACAGTGGTGAGAAAATACATCTGAACTACAGATTACAGTTTATAGTGGAACTGAACTACAGATTTACAGTTTATAGTGGAGCTGAACTACATTTGTAACCTGTTAAAGTAATATTCCCATAAGCAAAATGCTCGTCTGCTTCGTTTATCTCAGTCAGTTATGAAGACGATTACTAAAACCGTCCAGCAGATGGCGCCCTTTCATTTTATTTTCCACCCAACCTTTGACCTAAAGAGTCAGCTGTGTCCTGCTGGTGGTGGTGGGGACTTAGTGCTGGTGTGATTTTAACAGGCCATGAAAACCTCATTATCATCATTTTAAGCTGAAATAATAAAACTATCAACTTTTTTTTTTTTTTTTTGGCTTAAAAACATCAAGAAAATTTGTGATTTTTATTATTTTTCCTTTAGTTTTACAATCATTCTAAAATTAAGGGATTACTAAAAGGATGAGGTCCTGAAAATCATCGGTTCCAATCATAAGGTTTTTGGCATTCAACCTTTTTAGTCTGTAACAATACAGTGGTTTGGAATACAGTGAAATAATGTAAATCATGTATTCCTTTTGATTAGTTTAAGTCATGGCTTGATTAGCAGAGCTTTTTAAATCTGAGTTTGTAAGGAGTTGAGGCAGTCAGCGTGTTTTGCTTTCACAGATTTCTATTTATGCTGACTAAGACGTAACACATGAGTAGCTGCTCCCTCTTTTCTGAAAATGGTAAAAAAATCAATGCTCAGAGCTAAACGCTGGTCCAGCCGGTTCATTAGTCTAGCGGTGATTGCGTTAGAAACAAAAGAAACAAGTCTCTCTCAGATCAGCGGGCTGGCTCCTCAAGTCTTCTCTGAGCTGTCTCGTCTAAAACCTGCTTAGAGAATCAGAACTTTTGAGGGGTCAGTCTAGGGATGTCCCGATCCAGCTTTTTTCACTTCTGATCCGATACTGAACCCGCCCTATCGGAGCATGTATTAAAGTTTAAAGTTATCTATCTACTTACTTAGTTGTCAGACTCATGTTGAACAGGGATTTGTTCTGATAACAACTTAATGGTTAGGACACAGACCTGTGGGTTAGGAGATGCTAATGCTAATCCTCGTGTTGGATCGGACTTTAAAAAAAAAAAAAAAACTGGATTTGGAATCTGGATCTGCATTTTCTCCTGCGGGCTGATACGCAGTTTTTTGCAAATATTTTTTTGCTACAAGCCTAGGTGAGTCTGGAGCGCCTGTTTTTTGGTCACTGCCAGCTCCCAGTGACTGTGGGTGTCTGTGGACCCGTTTTTTTTCCCTGCAGCAAACGCTGGCCTGCTCCATCCTCACCGCCCTGCTCAGCGAGTTCTCCAGCTCCAGTAAGACCAGCAGCATCGGCCTCAGCATGGAGTTCCACGGCAATTGCAAGCGCCTGTTCCAGGTTGGCTCTGCTCCTCCCTCCCTCCCTCCCGGCACCAGCCGCCCCTCCCTGTGTTCACCCCCTCTCTGCTCTCTGGACGCCCCAGGAGGAGGGTCTGCGTCAGATCTTCGTGCTGACCATGGAGGTGCTGCAGGAGTTTGGCCGCAGGGAAAACCTCAACGCGCAGATGTCCTGCGTCTTCCAGCGATACCTGGCTCTGGCGAACCAGGTCCTCAGCTGGAACTTCCTGCCCCCCAATCATATCCTTTGCTCTTATCACTCTCGGTCGACTTTTATTGTATTCGCCTACCAAATGTTGGAGAATAGGAAAAACTGTGCTGCTTTAGAGTGAACTTTGTATTACAAATTTGTTAAATGCATGTGTTTGGTTAGTCACTGCTAGTCCACATCCAGCTTTTTTCACTTCCAATCCCGGCCTATCAGAGCATGTAATAAAGTTTAAAGTTATTTAGCCTACTTACTTAGTTGTCAGACTCATGTTGAAAAGGGATTTACTCTTATAACAACTAGCCAGCTGAATTAGGTGAGTTTGAGTAACACACAATGGTTGGTAAAGAGACACTAACCTGTTTATTAAGGGATAAACTCAAAATAGTTGAATTATAAATAATATATATTATATAATAACAAGAGGAAATGGCATCAGTGAACGGTAAAAAGTTCAAATAATATTGTAAACTGTATTAAAAAGGCAAAACACACAAAGAACCTGAATAGAAAATAGTCTATTAACACAGCATCAGTAATGGATTATTTTAATCGGTGTGCTGGAAAACACAGATCTCACTTCTTTTTTTTTAATGGGTCAGGAGTCTGGATCTGCATTTTCTCCTGTCGGCCGATACGCATTTTTTTGCAAATATTGGCGGCCGATCCGATCCAGATATGGGATCGGGACCAGCCTGGTCCCTGCATGTCGTCCCTGTATTGACCCACTCATGCGTCCGCCTGTACGCGATGCAGAGGAATGCATATCAGCCGGTCGGTTCAGCTCTGTAGCTCATCCCTGTTATCTTTACAGTTGGTCGCATTGTTGAGCGAATTTAGTGGCTCGTGTGTGTGTATTTGTGTGTGTGTGTGTGTGTGTGAGCAGCCAGGCTCATTACGCCCCTAATCCCAGCAGCCAGGCATCCTCCTCTGCCCGTCTGAAGGATCTGGAGTGGCGCTTGCTGCCAGCCAGGGCCGTGTATCATTTTCAAAGAGGTGTCTGTGTGTCCATCCCCGCATCATTCCAGCAGCACTCCGGCCCCGCCTTGGCTTGTCGAGGCTCCCCTTGGTATGTGTGGCCCGCTCCGTTTGATGTGTGTGTGTTTTCAAAGACATGCTTTTAAGTCTAAGAGCGATTGCTGTCAATTTTTAGTCGACGGTGGGATTTAGTGTTGATGGCGGGTGTGCATGTGAGGCCGGAGGAGCGATTGTTGGTCTGAGGTAAAAGCAGGTGACTGTTAACTCGATCATTAGACTATTATGATTAGATTCCATGTGTACCGAAGTACATTGAAGCTCCCTGTCGTATCCGTATTCAGACCAATATAGGAAGTTTAAAGCCAAACGAGCAACTTTAAACTTTAGGGATGTTTTATTTTATAGATCAGCCAGTCTTTTCAACAGGGTATTATTTTTTGCCAATTTAATTTTTATTAATAGTATAACTAAATTAATTTAATTACTTGGGTCGGGAGCTTTAGAAATGTTTAAAATGCTGCAGCCTGAAATAAATAATTAAACGCTGACCCGAACTAAAACGGCTAAAATGAAGGCAGCCGGGGGAATTTGTAGATTCGCGCAGCTTTATCCGAGTACTTGCTCCCAGATTGAGCTGCTTTCTGGATGTTGAGCTGTCATAAATGTCGACTCCTGTCTCGGCCCATAAAAATAGCTCATGGCATCTTAGCCCACGTGGCGCTCTCCTTGAAATCCGGCGTGCGTGTGAAGCCTCCAGGCGTTTTGGGCAGTTGTTGAAAAGGGAAACAGATTGATGAAGGCCGCCGGGAGGCCCGAATGAGTGCGGCCGCCTGTCTGCGAGTGTCACCGAGCGCCGTTTGGGAGACGTGAGCGATACCCGCCCGGGTATCTGGAGGGCCTCTCCTTAATGGCCTGGCTGACAGCAGCCACCTCTCGCACACTCTTAGGACCCTTCAAACGAGCCTTCGTCCAAAGGAGGCGAGCGGCACGCCGTCCGTCTGTCCTGTAGAGCAGACACACTCCACAGGCATCACAAAGACACGCGTCACTCCACACCGGCCTCCACTCTGGTTGGGGTCGCCGTCAGGCCTCGAGGCCTAAGTGGCTGCCTGAGCGACGGATGACCAGCTGCCTCAGCGTTCCCGCGGCAACCTCTGATTTCGGGCCTTTGTGATGTTTAGATTTAGCCGGTATGTGAGGGGTTCTTTAGACTCATCTGTCAGTTATGACACTATAATTGGCACTTTGTTATGTCGCAGTTTCTCCTTTTTTTTCCCCCCACTCCATTAGGGAGGAATGCGAAAAGTGTGTTGGTTTAACTTAAGTAAAAATGTCTCAAATTAAAGCAAAGTGCCAGTTCTTGCACCCCTGAAGCCTCGGTTTCTGTTCCCTAAGACAGCAGAAGTAGTTTCCCTTTATCCTAAGAAAAAAACAATCTCTGTTTGAGTTTCTTCTGTACGTTTGTAGCACCCACTTCCAGGGGAAAAAGGAGCCCGCAGCAGCCATTTTGGGAGTTAAGAGCCAAGGCTCATCCCCGTGTGGCTCGGCTTTCTCATTAGCTGTGAGGAGGTCAGTCTGTGGCCGTTGCGGCCCTCAGGTTAAGGTTGGGATTAGGAGTGTGTAAGTCGATGCTGGATATTTGCCTTGGCCCTGACCTGCATGGAGAATCTTTAAGGACCACTGTCTAAACAAAGGTTTGGGTGGGTGGTTGGAGTGTTGGGGGGGTAAACAGCTGCTTTGAAACATTGATGGATGCTTAGTTGGCACGTGTGTTTTTTAAGCTGTGAGATTTAGGTTCATTTTTTAAAATTAAATTACTTCATTTCTCTCAGCGGGTTCAGTTCATTAAGCTCTGAGAGCTCTTCGTTATCTAACTAAAAATAGCTAATGTTGTCCAAAGAGAAAAGAGTCTCCTCCACACATCTTCAATTCCCCAAAAAAAGAATGGTGTTGATCACTGGCGCGGAATAGCTTTCTTAGTGGTTTAATCAATGACAACTGCTGCCCGAACAGTAGAAGGAAGCGGGGAACAGAAAGGGAGGGGGCGCCAAGAAGGTATTCCCGCTCTGTTATTTCACATGGCGAGGCTGCAGGGCAGATTTGTGGCAGGATGTATCACTTAAACCCGAGCACGCGCCTCGGCGCAGCGCCGCGGTCTTCGCACGGCCTCTGGCAGACGTTCAGCCGGCCCTCCTGTGCAGCCGGGCGCTCTATAGCCTGACGGGGGGCAGAAGGAGGAGCCCCCACGGCCCTGATCCTCCGGCATGCCGAGTGTTGAGAGGAGGAGGATGAGCAGATTGTTGACTATTCAAAACATAAATGATACAACTGATCGATCTGCTTTGTGCAACTTAGTTAGAAAAGTTTTATTTTTTTAGTAGCTGTGAATTGCAAGCTTTGTAATTATTAACTGACTATTTCACAAAGGGGAAAAATGGCCTAATAAAAAAGGCTTTGCAATATACAACTGAGAGGAAGTGAATAAAATCAGGTATTCGTAAAGTTTCAGAGGGATTTTTCCAAATGTTTTAAAATCCAAATAGTTTGGAAGCCATCCAGATGTAAAAGTGAAACATTCTGCTATAAAATCAATAACTGCTCCGGCTAATCTGCTCCCAAAGCCCAGTGTGATACATTTAGACCAGGCAACTGAGAGGATTTCTGACTGATATTCATAACTGTTTTCTGTGCAAAGCCAGACCCCCCCATCCCACCCTCTGGATAAGGTCAGCCTGCTGTAGCCAGCGTTGACCACCATCCAAACATACAAATATCTTAAAGGCTTTATATGTGTTCTGAGCCTCGATCACACTGCTAATTCTATTTCCTTCTCTCAGCCCGATGGAGGGTCGTGAAGGCTTAAAACGGCGTTTTTCTCCGTTTTGGATCCCGGCAAACATAACGCTCCGCACCGTGCACAGACAGGTGCGTCTTTATGTGCTTCTGGAGCGTCCGGTTACAGTGTCATCACGGCCCGATCGGAGCGTGATCGCTTCTGTCACATGTGGCCGCCGATCTTTTTAATCAGTGGGTTTTGAACAGGGCAGAGAGATGGAGGGAGATCACATGGGGTTAAGCGGACATGGACGCTTGAATTTACAGTCCTGATTTGCTTGTTTCGGGGAGATAAATATCCCCAGACGCACCTGTAACTTTGGGTGGTTTATTTTTAAGAGGAATAAAGTAGTTTCTTTAATAACGAAGAGCTTTATGATCATCTGAGCTCTAAGCTGATAATCTAAGATGGCGTGAAGGAGAGCCTCATTCAGTCGAATATTAAGGCGTTAGCTGGTGTTAATGAAGGTGTTCCTGTGTGCGTACGTGTCTCCGCGGGTGAAAATGTGAGAACCGCACTCGAGAACTTGGGCTGTGTAAACGTCTTCCCTCACGTTTGATTTAAACCCCTGTGGTCAGTGGTTTTACGCCGGCTCTGCTCCGGGAGAGCCGAGCGCGTTAGTGTGCACGTCTGTCTGTCAGTGCGTCTTATCTTTGCAGTGGAAAACTGACGTGTCCCGTCGGTTATTCTTGAACCTGCTGGAACGACTGAGATCGTAGCAGGTGATGTCTTTTAAAAACCCACCAAACCGCAGCCACATGTCGTAGTCACTCTGTGTACATTACTCATACCGGAGGCACGCACAAAACACACACACAGGCTGTCGGCCCTCTTTGCTTTTTTTAAAGGGGCAGATCGCCTGGTCGGGCTCGTAAATTCACTTGTCAACCCGGCAAGTAGAATTTGCTCTGATTTCAGAAGCCGGAGCGAACAGAAGGAGCAGAGAGATGCACTAGTTCAAATGAGCACAGCCACTGGAACTGTTAAGAATTTATAATCGGACATCTAAAATGTGAAGGTTTCATATTTTCTGTGACGGAAAACCTGTCCATATCAAGAATAAACAAAAGACCCCAGTTGTGCTCTAATTGAAGCTGAGAGGCATTTTTGGGACGACCCTAACAACAGAAATGTGACATGTCGGGACCTCACCATTGAAAATGGCAGCTATAACTGAAAGTTTAAAGCTGGTCTTGCTGCATAACGTTTGACCCTTTTTAAAGCTTTGTGCCCAGATGTGCAGCAGGGCCACAGCTGTCAATAATCCCCGTCTGAAATAGTTGGGGCTCCCCCAGAAATGAAGATTCGGAACATTTCAGGATTGTTTTGGGGATTTGTTGTTGATTTGTTGACTGAAATGGTGCCTCTTTTCTTTATTTTCTTACTCGTTTAATTCCCATATGTTTGCAGATGCTTTGAACCTTTTTTTTTCATGCAAGTAAAGATATTAAAGCAGAAAACTCTATTTCATCCCTTCTTACTAAATGAAGACAGAGCCACTAACATCTGGGTTTTAATGTAAAAGAGCTGCCGGGGTTGGAACCGTTTATCCGCTCCAGCTCTGATCGGAGGGCTATAAAAAATGGCATCGCAGTTTGATTTCTGCCCGTTTGACAGTGTTGTGTTGTTTTGACTTGTGCGGCATGCTTATCACAGATTCCATGTCCACTAGTTCCTCTGGTTTAGGAGGAAGTGGTATTTCTGGACACAGCTCAGCTCTGGTTATCATGAGTCTCCCAGAGTGCACTTGGGGCAAAAACGTGCTACTGCGAGAGCTGGAGGAAGGATTTATTTGGCTCATATTACTGGGTTCCCCCACATTTCTAGTTTTCTTTGCTGGTCATTAGTCGTACTGAGAAGCACTGCACTTGAATTGGATTTTTTTTTTACCAGCTGTTGTACCACTCAAGTTTCCCCTTTGTGGGAGGAATAAAGGAATATCTTATGTTATGCGAAAAACAGAGATATAACACATGGTTCCTTCATTCATTGTTGTTAGAAAGTCGGGGTTTTTGCATTAAATCTCCAAAGGATCGGTAGGAAATAGAAAGACCTTTTTATAAATTCAGCCCCTGATTTAGATCAATCTGGAGTATGCATCGATTTGCTTTTAAATTAGGTTTTCCATAGTTTAATGTTATGCTTTATGTATCGGTGTGGAGACACGGTCGAAGTGGCTGTGAGGTTATCATGCCTCGGATCTCCTGTGAGACATGTTATTTGATCCTGAGAAGGGTTTGTGTAACCTCACCGACACTGAGGTGGTCCCTCTCTGAAGAGAAGACCTCGGTCTGTGGTCACCAGTTGGGCCTAATCCATTCAGTCAGTTTCCTTGTCTTTTACATCTCAATACATTGTGTTTTTTACCTTTCTGTGTATGTTTTATTAAAGAGTATTAAGCAGGGGGAAGAAACAAGAAAGGAAAGGAGTGAGAACTTTGCTAGTTTAATGAAAACAGCTGGAAACTTGAATCTCTAGAGTGATTAGAACCAACTTAAAGCTGGAAAAACTGAGAAAAGGATATTTTGTGGTCATTATTAATCCTGCCAACAAAAACAAAGAGGTATAAGTTTCCTGCGGTGTCCGTGTTATTTATCAGATCTGTCTTTTCCCCTCTTTTGTTGGGAAGGGTTCAGTTAGAGGTCCTCTGTCTCACCACAGCTATTTTTACCGAGGCCTGAAAGCCAAGCGCCGGACACAGATACACGCACACAATCCCTCAGACCCTTAAACAGGTGCCAACTTTTGTGCCGAAAAGTGTGGCGTGGCGTGTTGTGGTGGGGTGTGTGCATGGGGAGTGACTGTGGGCTGGTGTGGGAGGAATGCGTGACCTTCCCGGCCTCTGCCGCTGTTTGGCTTTGATCGAGCATTCCTCTGGAAGTTTCCGCCTCGTGCTGTCACCGAGCGGCCGGGCAGTGACACAGGTTAGGGAGCCGGAGGGGGAATAAATTTTGCTTCAAGGCAAAGGCACAACAGGGACCGAAGTTAGTGGTGAATCGCTAACCGTATTTCTATGGAACCCCTCGACCATTCCGGGCTCAGGCTGCAACCCTCAATGTTTTCATTTTAGGTTCAGACGCTCCCACAAAACCCAAAACTACCACGTTTAAATGAAACGGATTGTTTCCTGTTGCACTTTGTCGGGATTTTGCTGCTTTTTTGGCATGCGACGTCTCACAAAGTGCCAGACATTGGTGAGGGTTGGCTGCTCAGCTGCAAGGCCTGAACGTGTTTGGAATAAGTGGGAATAACAATATAAGAGCTGATAATGGCAAAGCAAACGTCTTATTTGTTTTTTAGGGAGTGTGAAGTAACAGAAATGCATTAGTAATACGCTGTAAAAAAACATTTCAACTTAAAGTAAACACTCTCTTTATGTTTAGCCTTAAAATTAAAACGTTTATATACTTAGAAATTTAAAAAAAACTTCACCTGTTATTGTAGACTGAAGCAGCATTTGTTCACCTGGTCTGTCCAACGAAAAGTATGTAAACGAGCCACAAATTAAGCCAAATAGCCTGTTAGCTATCGAAGCAACCAGAGGGAGCCAGATCAGGTTAGATCTAGAGATTTTTTTGTTACTCTGAATTTCTGTCTATTACACAAGCCAGCCCCAGAGATGGGAGCTCGATTTAATTCATGTCTGACATGCTTGGGAAAAAAATCTTGCGGGTGAGTTCACAAATCCCTGAAAAAAGACAGGAAACGTCGTTTGCTTTGTTGTGAGAGACTCTGTGTAGTGGGTCTGCGAAGAGCTTTTTTGTGGCTGCAGTGAAAGTTTAAATAAGGAGACCGTGCTGTGGAGGAGGGAAAAGGACAGGCGGAAAGTACTGTGAAGACAGAAGGAGGGAAGAATCGAGTGAGCAAAAAGAAGTGGACTTGTCAGAGGCAGACACTGGTGTGAGAAAAATAGGGCTTATTGGAGTTTTAAGTGAGTGTTGCTGGAGTAAAGATAATGTTTCCTTGGTCTTGGAGAGCAGTCAGCGGGAGGAACTCAGCGATTGGCTGAGGAGGCGGGGGGAGGAGTGTTGGGGGCAGTAAGGAGTCTCCAGTGTGTCTTAAGCACCTCAGATCTAAAGGCAGCTGAGGGGCGAAAACAGAGCGCAGAAGCAGGGAGGGCTCTGAGAAAGAGGACTGAAGCAGAGGACAAGAAGGGAAGACGGTGTCAGGGCAGTTAGAGGGGGGAAGACTGCAAAAGTCAGAATAGCCGGAAGGAGGAGATGAGAAAGTGGATCGGAGGGTGAGAAAGAAGATTTGCCGTGTGGGTAAAATTGCCACAAATAAAGAGCCGGCAAGGGAGAATAAAAGGAAGAGGACACAGGGTGGAGGGTGAGAAACAAAATCCCTTTGTGGATGAGACAGTGTTAATGAGAGGAAGAGGTGGTGAGCAAGTGCCTACCAAGTATCTGCTTCCACCACAGGAGCCAGCGGAGCTTCTCACACAGAGACCAGAATACCATTCAGAGGCAGCTCAGTGACAGGAGCTGGTGTTTTCCAGAGTGTCCGCCCTCCTCCTCCTCTTCCTCCTCCTCCTCCTGTTTCTTTCTGTTTCTGCTGTCGTTGGCCTTAACTGGCGGCGGATCACTGGGGCGCCACTACATCGCCATGTTCGAGGCCACGCAGAACGTCACGCTGAAGCCCACGGAGACCTGGAGGGAAGCACTGCTGGACACCCGCGTCATGGACCTCTTCTTCACCGTGAGTACCCCCTCCCTCCCGGATCCGTTTGCCCCCCTCAGAGCGCTCCTTCAATTAATCCTCCACCTTCGGTCTGCAAGACCAAGGCACCTAAACGCGTAAAGATGTTAATATGTTAATCTTCTAAATAGATTTTCCCTTTGAAAGTTAATTCTAAGCAGCTCCAAGAACATAATCTGTGTTTTTCTGTCCAGATGTATTTTCCTGCCTCGGAAGCCACTTCTGAGACACTTCTTTCCCAAATATTTCCATTAGAAGTTTTCGTGTCCTCTTTTTCCCTTTCTACTTCTTAAGGTGTTTTTCTTCAGCCCGACCTCTCGTTTGTGGTTTATTTATTATAGAAAGAGAGACACTGTTAGTCTTTTCATGTTAGGCTCTGGTCTGACCTCCCCTTTCTGGCACATCCTAAGTTTTTCTCGTTTTGTGGGTTTATTGAATGTGCCATTAGGCAGATTTATGGGTGCCTTGCAGTGGGGTCATGTTATTGTGTTGCTGTCTAGAGGACCGCACGGTGAATTAAATGTGTATTTTTGTACGCTGTGTTTAAAGAGACGGCCCACGCTGGCCGGGCACATGGTGTGGAATAGAAGAGTGGAACATACTGGTCAGCTCTTCCTCCATTAAGCATCCATTCAGACGCCCTGGATGCCCATCAGCAGATAACTGCTCCACCCCTGAACCCTTTTCAGCCATTTACGGCATCCTTCCTCTAGCTTCCACTCGCCTTGTTTCAAAATGCAATTCACATGTTGTTGTTATGGAAAACCTTCCTTATTGCTCATTCATCCAGAAACCTTAACACCTGTATAGCTTATTTTACTAGTTATATATGTGTTACACCAGATTATTATTCCCTTCCTCAGCCACAGACTGCATTAATATTACAACCCACTGAATGGCTCTGAAATCTGTGTGAGTCCGGACCCACATCTCTCTTTTCTTTTCTCCCCCCAAAAAAGATCATATATACATGTAAAGCTGACGATTTGTTATAGCCTCTGCGACTGCTGACCTGTTCAATCAGGAACAGTGTGGGGGGCGGGGGGGGAGGGAGTGATCAGTGACCTTGTTTTTGGCGTTATTGCTGACGGATCGACAGGCTTCAGTTTTCATGCCGCAGCAGTCCCTGACGTCTGCTCAGAAAAACAACCGGTCCAGAGACAGATAAAGGAGGGACACTATTTGGAGCTGATAGCTGTCTTTAGATACATTCTTTACAAAAATGGTTTAAAAAAAAGAATGCAGAAAACCTGCTAAATAAAACATTTTCTGGTCAGGTTGCTGAAACTGTAGTTTGTGCTTTTTTACTCTTTCAAGCTCAGTCTTAAACAAGCAAAAAAAACAAACATTTTTGCCCAAAAGTTAGTTTTTCTTCCCGTTTTTTTGCATAGTAAATGGCACAGATACCAGGCAATCGTATAATTGACAGTCATGTGACAACCAGGACATCCCCCGTGTCTAATCCTGGATCCTAAAGAACAGGATGTGCACAGCTGATACATCATGTGACACGTTCATGTCATTGGGACGTCACAGACCAGTGTCTCCAACATCCAAGACAAGAACAACTCGGTCTGAGTTAAACCCAGGAGTCCTGAGTCAGGCTTTTACCTGCCGCCCCGTTGATGATTCTGATAAACTTGCGAATCGTTCGGCTCGTGCTGTTGCGATCTATCCATCCATCCATTATGGTTACCCCTTATTCCCTTAATGGGGTCGCGGGGAGAACTGGGGCCTATCCCAGTAGCCAATGGGGAGAGGCGGGGTCACCCTGGACGGTCCCCAGTCCATCACAGGGGCACACAGAGACACACAAGGACCAACAACCACACACACTCACACTGAGGGCAGTTCAGAGTCCAACCAACCTAACATGCAGGTTTTTGGACGGTGGGAGGAAGCCGGAGAACCCGGAGAGAACCCACAGACACAGGAGAACATGCAGACTCCACCCAGAAAGGTCCTGGTTCCCCCGGGACTCCAACCCAGAACCCCTCTGGTCCTGGTTCCCCCGGGACTCCAACCCAGAACCCTCTGGTCCTGGTTCCCCCGGGAACTCCAACCCAGAACCCTCTGGCTGTGTTTCTTGAAATAGCAGAAGGAACCCGGCTCCGTGCTGTGTGTTGTGGTGCTCGGCGATCACGGTTGACGTGTAAGCCCTTTATCAGGACTGCGCTCACGGAGCCGAGGCGTGCAGCACGAACTACAGAAGCTTAATCACGCGCCTGATTGGCCCGCCTTTGGTGGCTGGCGCTGAATAAAAATGTTTGCCATTTTTCGGCCGGACCTCTTTGCTGCTGGAATCCGCAGGATGTGTTTTGTGCGGGTCTCAGTTTTCAGGCCTAGGGTTTCATCTCTCGCTGCGGTATTTCTAGTAGCTCAACTGTTTGTTATTGTAAGGCTGCTGTGGCACCGACAGCTGCCGCCGTGCGTTTGTGTGTGCGCGCATGTGCATTTTTGCGTGTGCTGGAACATATCTGTCACTGCGGGGATTGTGTCGGTCTGAGTTTGTGTACACTCTGCGTGCGCGCGGGGTTTAATGGGGTCCTCTGCTGTCTCAGCTGCCGCGCGTCCTCAGCTGTGACGGGGAGCAGGTCGGGGGGGCTGAGTGCGAGCGGAGGGGGGGCTCACAGACACGCGCCGTCAGGGTCACAGTCCACCGTCGACCAGCGGCGGGATTAGAGCCCAGCCCCGGGATTAGGGGCCCCTGCTAACAACCACCGTAACCCAACCTTAACACGTACGCGTCGCCCTGTTGGGGGTCTGTGCCGTGTCCGTGTCTCAGGAGGTGGATGGCTGTCAGCCCCTTAATCGGCTCCTGTAGTCTGCCGTGATTTTGTGTTGTGCGCTAACAGGAGACCGTTGTTGTTTGGTGCTGTTTTACAATGTTAATCGGCGCTTTTGAACTCTATATAATCCTGAAATTAGGACCCCTTGCTATTCATTACATCCTGAATATTGTTATTTAACAATTGCTAATATCCTGCAGCTCGTATCAGACATTTCTTTTCTAAATGCAGCTGTGATTGCTGTTTCTCTTTCAGTTAAATTGACTATTTAATTGGATTGTTTTTCAGAATTTTTTGTCTATGCAATTTGCACCACATTCAGTGCACAGAAGTTGCCCGTAGGTAACTTCATTTTGGACCTATTCAGACGATGAAATCTGGATTTTATTCATAACAGGCTGATTTTCAGTCAACAGCTTTACTTCAAATTCAGCTGTATCATCATCTGTACCCCCCCCCAAAATCAAGTCAAATGTTAATCAAAATGTTTACTCATTTGAGTCTAGCTGAGTCAACACATCTCACAGCATCATTTGGATTTAGTGAACGTCGACTTTTTTTTTTTTTGTAATGCAGTCACAACCAACCTGTCATTTCTTGCCGAGCTTTATCAGAAGAGCAGTGGATATTGAAGTTATAAAGTGTTGATTGTCTTGACATATTAGCAGCTGTCAGCCTGAAGCCAAACCAGATCAATTGAAATGGACAGGTTTAAATTGGCTTTTCTAGGTTGGCTTTTCTTTCATTTTGACTCTCTTCAAAAGCACATCTACTTAAATGGTAAGGGAAGAAAAAGATCAGTCTAAGAAAAATATGCATTCTGGAGCACCGTTAGTGTCTCTATAAACGTTCTCCTTCCAAACACTGCTTGATGACCTTATACCACTAGTGCATATATATCTTGATTGCATCACTATTCTCAAATTCCTGGTAGCAAATATAACCCCGTCTTGGCTTTGTAAGGGGAATGAATTAATGCCGACTGCAAAGCTTCTAAGACCATGAGAGTGAGACAATGCGTCTCCCTGCACTGTGGTCTGCTGCAGAGATCCTGAGTGGTCAGGAGGGAGCTTCAAACAACACACAGCAGGTGCTGGAAGCCACACTTGTGCTGACGTAACCTCATGGAAAAGCAGACCGGTTCAGCACCGGGTTCAGAGAAGTTTAAAAATCCTCTTTTCAAAATCTGAAAGCTCTCTTGATTTAATATCGTAGTGCCGAGGTCAGATTTTGGGGAGAATTAGACAAAAGCCATAGGAAACATGCATGATAGCGAGCGAATTTTGGAAATAAAATGGGTGAAACTGTAAAATCGCTCGCCACACTGTCTGTTATGAACATCCATTAGTTTTACTGAGTGACTCATGAAAGTTTGACCTTCCTGCAACAGGGAAACTTTATTAGACAGCTGGACGATGGGTTTGCCTTATTAAACCGAATCCAGGGAGACTTCCATGTATCTGCTATCACTTTTGGAAAAGCAGTGCTATTTTATGAGAAAATATTGCTGGAGCCATGGCAATAAGACAGAAGTTGCAATAAATCTAAACTCTTTTAATGGGCAGATGAAGTAGTCCTGCTGATTGACGGTATATGCTATGAATCTCCACATTAGTGGGAGAACACTGAAACTAGATCATCATCGTTTCTGCCTGGCCTCAGGCGGATATCTGTTTTTCGACCGAGAGGAGGATAACGCATCGTGGAAACATGCTTCATATTTCTGCCACGAGTGGCACCACCTGAAGAGCTACTCGGCTCAGCAAATTGCGTCTCGCCCCAGGGGTTTTGTAAAAGAGCGCTTATCTCATTTTTCAGCTTCGGCTCATGACAGTTATGGCTCTGGATTCAGGAAGGGAGGTGTGGACGGATTGAGAGATGGTCGGAGAAAACAACAAAAAAAAATCACAAGAATTCTTCTAAAAAGATGGAATGGAAATGGAAAAGGTGGAGTGGAGAGAGCTTAGGGGCGGCGGTGTCGGACTCCGGTCCTCAAGGGCTCCGGATCCGTCCCGCTCCCCTGCTTCAGCACACCTGATTCTGATTATAAGGATCCATTAAAAACATCGTTAATCTCCACACAGGCCCGCTAACGACACACTGATGTGAATCAGGTGTGCTGGAGCAGGGAAACGCTAGGAGTTTGACACCCCTGAGTCGGGGGAAGAATGGTCTGCCTGAGATTGAAAAAGATGGAGACGCCATTTATTACTCTTTCAAGAGAAAATCATTCCAGCTTGTGCTCAGCACAGGCACAGAACAGGATAAAGAAGGTGACAGGACTATGTTTTTCGACCATAATCAACAATGCATTTCTGTCTGTTCGCGTGTTTTTAGTTTCAGCTTTTTGTGGTTAGAGAGCCGCTTCTTAATGAGATTGTCCGTATACTTGCAGACACATGGAAATATGGGTTGTTGCGTCTTATTAAAGCCATCAAGCACACGCGGGGACAATTGTGGCCCATTTGCACGCATTTCTAAACCCGATCACCTGCAATTATGAGACGCACTTCAACCCACACACTCTTGTATTCTTGAGAATTTACATTTTCAGAGATTTGAACTTGCATTTGTCTTGATATTTGAATATATACTGCCACCTCAGTGATTAACTATAATTGCATTGCACTCTGGAAATGCCAGGAGAGCATTTTCCCCTGGTTTCTATTGTTTCATAACACAAAGATGCACAACTTGTGAGTATCCAGAGCTTGCAACATTTTTTTTTGTTATGAAGCTGCAGATATTGTGTTTTGAGTGCAGCTAAACCAATCGGAGCAGAAAGTGGCGCGCCTCCGGGTGACCTCTGTACGGCCCTGTTCCCTGTAATCGCACAAACATAAGGTCAGTTTGATGTCTATTTAAGCAGTGGCATGGACGGGCCCACGCTGCCAGAACGCATAAAACATGAGCTCTCCTTTTCGCCGGGCTTACAGGCTTAATGTTCGGTGGAACAGATTAATCAGGAGCGATCTGATATACGCCCTAAATTTAACCGGAATGACGGCTTGAAGCTGAGTTTATTGTTGTGCGTGACGGCTTCCCGGCGAGAGCACGTCTGACTCCGGCCCACTCAGAGGCCTAATGACCACACCGGGGAATTTTCTGAGGAAGATGAAGACATTATTGTGTCGCTGAGCAATACATCAAACCTACGCACTGCCGGAGCCTTATTAATATATGCGTTAAGAGAGAGCTGCAGAACTCCGCTGGATCACCTTTAGAGCAGCTGAAACAACGCATAATCTACAGTTTTAGCTTTTCATTTTTCTGAGAAATACGCTATCAGCCAGGTACACCGATGCTGAAGCTCCAGGCAGATGCTTCCCTGTAGTGATGAGTAACCCTCCCTATCACAGTCGATCAAATTTGGCTCTGGGCTGTGATTTGTTTTGAGGACACGTTCTCCTAACTATGGGCTGTGAGTTACTGGGACATGAAATTGCATCCTTTGGACAGACAGAGCTAACCCGGTAAACACAATCAGAGGGGGGGGGGTGGCGGGGGGGTTTATGAGGCTGCAGCAGAGGCCTGCAGGCACTCGGTAACCTGATCACAGACAGAGACGGTGGGGGGAAATGACAATAAGTTGGAAGCGCAGTGTTGATTTGAAAAAGCAGAAAGATGAGCCTCCGAGCCTCCCTACAGTAACAGACACCAGGCTTTGTCCCCTTCTATAAATACCATTCCTCATTCTCCCCCTCTTTCTCTCCCTTCCTCATCCTCATGCTCTTGTTCTCATCTTCTCTCCTGAATCTCTGCTAGATTTATCTTTTATTTCCTTAAGCTTTGCTTCCCTAGCTGCTCCTGTCTCCCTTTTACCCCTCGTTTTAGTAGCAGCTCTTTGCTTTTCTCTGAAAGGCGTCATTTTACATCAGGAATTCTCACCTTTCTCTGAAAGGCGTCATTTCACATCAGGAATTCTCAATGTAAAAGATTGACCCTGATTGACTGTATCAGGGTGCAAATCATTAAAAATTTATGACATTACCGTCAAACTCGAGAACAAGAGGACAGAAATTTCTTTGACTCGGCATAGAATTGCATCATTTGACTCAAACACGCAGTTTTTTATATTAGAAATGTGAAATAATAAGCTCCGATCTGATGTTGGAGTAAATTATGGAGGACAGTTGGGAAGATGTTAGTGTTTTAACACCTTTGAATATTGCAAAACATTTTATTGGCCCCGTTGGGACCCAAACTGGCAGCGGCTTGCTGGATTTGTTCATGCGGCCTTAAAAGATACCTCTGGGAAATTTCAGGTTTTGGAGCGATGGGAAAGCATCTCCCTTTTATTGGATCAGATTCAGCCTTTGGGGTAAAACAGAGGTTTACACATATTTTTGGTTTGTGCAGAAAACCCGCTTTTGTCTTTTTGTTTGCTACGGCTCCCTCCATTTGGTTTACATTTATTTTTCCACTGTAGCTCGGAGCTGTTTGGGAATCAGCTTGTTGCTGCAAAAATCCTATTTTCTATCAGTCAAACTGCGTTTTCCGTTGTGTTTCTTCCTAAAATGGGATAAAACGATCTTATTGTGACAAAATGCTACCAATGCAATGTCTAAAGATAAGCTGTTATGTATACACACAACACTGGTTCATCCCTTGAGTTAGGGGATGTAAGTAAGTAAGCTCACAGCAGACAGTGACCAAAGAAGTCCATAAAACATGACTGCTTTGAAACAGGATGGTGGGGAAAAAAAAGACAAAGAACAACCCAGATGAAGGAAGTTCTGGATGAACCAGATTACCAGGCAGGAGAGCAAATTAAAAAACTAAAATCAGGGTCAGCTCCTGTTTGGTCTCACCCACCCGATCCCTTTTGTTTCAGCCATAACTCGGCTCTCCGGGACTAAATATTCCAACAGAAGGGTGAGCGGGGTCTGATCAGCATGCTGAAAATGTTTTCTTATTCTCTCGCATCCATCCCTCCTCACAAATACGGACACACTCACACACGCAGCGTGCATCTCTAACTATAGTCAGGCTCGGGGCGACTGGCATTACTGGCATCGCGCGGCTCATTCGCTGAAGCAGCTGCTTTTTCGGGGCTAGCGCTGTTCAATCTGTCGGCCTGGCGTTGCTCTCCCCTCCCTCCCTCCTTCCCTCCCTCCCTCTCACTTTCTCACTCACCAGTTCCACCCCTCGCCTCCTCCCCCGTCCTCTGGCTGAGCCCTTCCAGAGGATGACTTCACGCTCTGGAAGAGAGAGGCAGCCACTGAGGACTCGAGCGCGGCGAGCGGCGCTGCGTTAGCATCCCAGATCTTTTTCCAGCCGTGTGGCTCGCGACCACCAGAGCGGCACAGCTGCGGAGCAGAGGGGGGGGGGACTCAGCGGAGGAAAAGAGGCAGAGAGGAATTTCAAACTGGAAAAGGGAGGAAAAAGCGGAGATCCCGATCGCTCCAGCGATGGAGCCCCGAGTTGGCTCGTTTTTTAAAGGGGTGACGGTTCAAGAGGCGGACGGAGAAGAGAGAAGCGAAAAGCTCAAAGCGGGAGGCGTTTGATCTCGGGGCGTCTTGTTGATCCCGTCGGTGGACGCACGTGTTGCCGGGATGACTTGCAGTCGGAGTAGAGCCCCTCGCCCCCCCGTCCCCAGCGATGCCCCCTCCGGAGCGTGACGGCTCGGCGTGGATCAGCCCCCCCACTCGCACCCTCAGAGCGGACATGAGACTGAACCCAGAGGCTCTTTCTCGTCGGGAGTCAGAACCCTCCTCTCCGGCGCCCGCCGAGGCTGTGTGAGTCCGGACGAGTGCCCGGGTGCCGCGTTTATCCACAGACGGATCCGGAACGGTTGGACTTTTCACAGCAGCTCGCTGGTCCGATCGGCCAGTGAGTGTGAAAGCCGCCCGGCGTCAGGAGCCCGGGGTTTTATCGCTGTGGTAACCGGAGGAAGAGGAGGGCTCACCTTTGCGTTCTCGACGGAAAGGCTTTTCTATTTCGAGGTGGTATTCTTTCCCGTCCAGTTTATTTTTAAGAGTCGTCGATAAAGAGTAAAAACATCCCCAGAGCGGCGGGGAAGAAGGAAGTGGAAGACAAAATCCACTGCCAGTGAAGAGATCAGTTCAATTTTAGGTACTATTGTACCTTATTATATTCTTTTTTTTTTTACGTCAGTGTAGTTTAATTTAATCCAGATGGTTTGATGTGTTCTCAAACCCTAACGGAGACTACCTGACAGGCTTTTTATGGAGCCGTAACCCACATAGACAGGATACACAAGTCCTTGATTTACATGAAAAACCTTCAACTTATTTACCTGGTTTTTTTGTTCATCAAACTTCCCAAAAACCCTCAAATTCTTCAGTTTTCTGCCACTGTTCTGCTCGGCTACATACACACATCTACCACTGATTTCTGCTTTGCAGTATTAAAAGTGTGAGATTATCATTGCATTAGATCAATTAAAAGCTTTTTTTTATAGTAACATAAATAAACATTTTCGTTGATCTGCATGATTGATAATTTTTAAATATTCACATCTCAAAATTCAACTGAAATTCATGTGTGGAGTTTTTTGTATTTAAAACTCCTAAAAAATTACATAAAACTGCAGTCGGTACCAGTAAATAAGTCCCATATTAGCATGTTTAAATACATTGTTTTAGTGTTTTGTTGGGTTTAAGGGCTTTGACCTGGCGTGGACGCATGCTTTGTTTTCTGAAACTTTATCGGCATAAAAAAAACAAAAATGGGTCCGGTCTGAGTCTTTTCCTCACCATCATCGCCTACAAATCCTCTCTCAACACGACTTTCAAACACTATAAATAAACTTCTGTCTTTTTAGAACGATCGATTGGCCTCTGTGGGCAGGTTTTGTTCTTTGTTACGGTTTCATCTCTTTTTCTGTGTTCATCTGTCAGCTCAAATGAAAATGATTAGAGCATTTATGTGCCGTGGGTGTTTTTTGGAGCATTTCCATGAATGAATTTCCTTCTAAATAGGAAAAACAGCTAAGCAGATGTTTAGTGCATCATGCAAACCTGTGGATTTTTTTAAATATATTTCTTTCAAAACAGAACCCTGGAATAATAAGCTTTCTTCTATCATTTATTGTTGTAGAGTCTAATAACGAATTTGCTCTTGAAAGCAGTTTTTTATTTTTCCTATTTGTGAAAATATCAGGTTAAAGATCAGTCTTTGACCGGACTCCAGCTTGATGGCTATTTATAAGCCTGTACTGCTATGAATGAAGGTTTAGAGGCAGCGCTTAAGCACAGCAGAGAGGGATTCGGATGGCCGGCAGGTCGTCATCATTTAACTAAGAGTTGGAAATAAAGGCTGTTTCAGGAACTCTGGTTTTACCCAGTTCTGTCTGTGTGCGACCGCCTGTGAAGATGTACTGTGATCACGTATTTTCTCATAAGAGAACAGTCCAACGTTCTGACTAAACCGAGATAAACGGTAAACTTTTAAAGCTGGTCGTGTCCAGAAGTTGTTCCCCGGTCAAGTGTTTTCAAAGTGAATCGACTGAAGTGATTCTGAACCTAAAATACATCACAAGAATAAAACCAGAAGTTGCCTCTGTTTTCCTCCTTTTTTGCATAACATTACCGTCGGTCTAATAAACGCGGAAACTGTTTCCCTTTCGCAGGTTCACAGAAAGATTCGGGAGGACTCCGACATGGCCCAGGACTCCCTCCAGTGCCTGGCCCAGCTGGCCTCCATGCACGGGCCCATCTTCCCTGATGAGAGCGCCCAGATTTCCTACCTGGCCCACATGGTGGAGGGCCTGCTCAGCATGATCAACGGGTGAGTTCCCCCAGGACGCGTCCTGTCCTTGTCATACGCAAGTATGAGCACATTTCACCTATTTTAGCTTCACTCCACTGGCTGCCCATCCATCTTCGGATTCATTTAAAATTCTTTTATTTACTTTTAAAGCCTTGAATGGCCTTGCCCCACTTTACCTCTCTGAGCTGTTGCACCCCTACACTCCCAGCCGATCTCTCAGGTCAGCTGACCAGCTGCTCCTGACCCTAACCCTAAAGCAAGGCTTAAGCTCAGAGGGGAGCGAGCCTTTTCCAAAACTTTGGAATGGATTGCCACTGCACATTAGACAGGCCACCTCTCTGTCTCATTTTAAAACTCTTCTTAAAACCCACCTCTTTTCTTTGGCTTTTGACACCATGTAGAGCATTGATTTTATGTATATACATGCATATTTTTGTCTTTTTGTGCAGCACTTTGGAAACCTTGTGTTTGTTGAAATCGTGCTATATAAATAAAGTGGATTGGATTGGATTGTCCTCCCGACTGCCAGCGTTATCGTCCCTTTGCTGTTATTTCAGTCGAGTTTGGCGAGAAAAGTAGGTGCGAGGTGGAGTTTCTTTTGGGTTGTAGTTGTCGTACAGAAGATGTGATAAAGCCAGGGGATCTTGTTCCCTGCTCAGATCTGGAGGAAAGGATGATACTAAACTAGTCCCTCACATCAGTAACCTTTTCCAGGCAGCATTGTCTTTTGAACAGATTTGACCTGTTTCCCGTACATTAGCGTTCAGGATTAGGATGGACCCCTGTCTGCTTTGTGTTTTATAATCAGAAAAACGTCTGCTGGGTGAACCGTTTTGTCAGCTGCTGAATGGGGCGACAGTTCAGGCTGCATCAAGTTCAAGCTGTGAAACAGAACCGTGACAATTTGTTCATTTGAGTTTCTTCGATTTCCCTTTTATTCAGAGTGAATTCACACATTTTCAACCCGTTTAATCTGTCTGGATGGAATCCAGTCTGATGACACAGACTGGAAAGAAGCTGTCGATTTCAGACTTTGTATGAAAACTGCTGAAGGTGGACAGCTTGGACCTCATTTATTTTGCCGGATTCTTGTTTTTATAAACAAGTGAGAGTTTGGTTCCTTTGAAATATAAAATATAAAAATGAACACCTCTTCTCAGGCAGATGTTACACTTTGTTTTACTCTTGTTTGAGTGTTTAGTCTTGAAAAGAAATGCATACCACATCTAGAATATACCCTCTTTTTTTATTTAAACATTTTGTTGATGTAATTTCTTATTTATGAGAAAATACATAGCCAGGAAATGTTATTCGGCGGTTATGCTTTTATTTAATTCATTGGAATAGTTTTGTCTTTCATTGTGACACAGTTTATGTCGGCCGTTGCACTGATAGATGAGACTTTAGGCTCAGCCCGACCTGTTTAAACCAGCTGAGTAAAAGCAGCCACCCCGTGGATTCAGGTTAGCTACAGGCTTGGCACGAGCTGCTGAACCCTGAATTAGCTCTAAAGGCCGACGCTTTTCCTTATTTATTTACTACCTTAAATCCACAGGAGTTGCAGAATTAGATTATTTAAATACCAGAAATGAATTTACTGAAGAAGGTCGCCGGCCTGCCTTGTGAATTTGAACAGATTAACAGATGTGGCCACTGTTTATCTTCTATAGAATGTCAAGGATCTTCTGCTTTTTCAAATTTTTTATTCAGACTCAACAAGTGACGGAGTCCAACGTCAACACAGTTTTAGCTCATACTGAACCGATTCGGCTTTATTTACAGGAAGTAATTGCTTGTTGAGTCTTTGTTTTATTGCCCTCTTTCTATCATGGGAAACTGTCTTCCAGTTCAATAACAAATAGAGTAACCAGAGGCTTATTTTTCCCAGATGGCTCTCAAACCGAATTTAAGCCGAAGTAGATCAAATTATGCCCTTATGCTCCTCACGGAGATACTTTTTTATACTAAAACCAACACCAGCAACCACTCAAACACTGGTAAACACGGGGTATGGATGTGTTTTGTGTATCAGTCAACAGTTGTCCTCCAATCCAGTCCAGAGCTGCCTGACCCTGTAATAAAACTGAAGTGGACTGTTTTCCGTTCCAGCTGGAAGCTCCACCTAACTGCATTTGGCATGACTCTTTGTGGTCTGAAACCTTTTATTTGCATAGGTACAAACACTCGAAATGTGTTTTCTGAGTTGTAAACTACGATAACTAAACTGTAATGTCACATTTCATGGGCTAAAAAAGACTGATTGAAACCATAGTAAAGTACTGCTGAGATTTCTGATAATGAGGTAGTTTTATGTAAAACAGAGATTGAGATTTGGTTTTATTCATTTACCAAAAGAAGGTGGGGGAAAAAATTAAAGCAGTTTGTCTGATAGTTGAATTATTATTGATGCTTTAATCCAAGATGTAACTTCACACCCAGCTCTCTCAATACTTTAGACCAATTTTCTCTCAGTTAATTGACGTATTGACGTAGAAACTATACTAAAAAAGCAAATCTGTGCCACTTTTCTAATTACAGCAGCTATTAAAGCGACACAGACTTGAATGTAAAACGTCCCACAGCCCTGATTGGACCTCCAGTTTCCATCATACTCGATTAATGAGTCATCGCAATCGAGTGGACGCATTCAAAGGACTCAGTTAAAGTTCAGAGAACACGAAGTGAATTTAAAGAGCAGGAGCACGTCGGCACTTCCACAAACAAAAACGAAGCCGGAGTGAGCAGGCTGGATCGTAGGAAACCTCGGGGACAGATTTAAAGCTGTGATCTGATTGCATCTTTAAGTGGTGGTTATTGCAGAAAAAAGCATTTTTGGCACGTTTACACCAAGACGAAAGCGGATCAATGCTCCTTTCCAACAGAACACAGTGTCCCCATTGAATTTGTATCGATGGAAATCTTCATTATTACCTCCAAATGCTAGAAAAACCCGTGTAAGTCCCGGCAGAGTCCCTCGAACGATTAACTCGATTATAAGTCATTGATTTAAATGTTCAGAAGGTGTGATGGAGCTGAGAGGGCCTCCTCTGTATGCCTGTCCCTGAGGTTTTGTGAGGAAATGGAGCTCTGCAGGATGTGTGAATGTGCCACTTGCCAGAAGCTATCGATTGTCCCCACATCTGGTGCGGCCGGTAAGTGTTGCGGGTTAGAGGAGGATGCATTAGAAGAGATTAGTGCTCTGCTTTTAGCAGCACAGTGAGGCGGCAGCTACCTGCAGGTCAAGACAGAAGCCACGTTTTGGACTCCAGAGAAACCACTTGGAGCCTTTATTTATTTTCTCCATACCCAGATGTTCATTAGTTTCCTTTTTCACTCTTCTGTTGTAAATTCAGTGTTTTCTCAGAGCCTCAGAGGTTGATTTCATTTGGTTTTTGTTTTAAAAAACTAAATGGCAGAAAATGATGAGACTGAAATAATGACAGCAAACAATGTTGCTGTAATAATATGATCATTAATATGATTATTACTATAATTACTATAATTATTTAAGACAGAAGAATGTCCTATTTTTATGTCTCCTTTCAGTTGCTTTTGCAACACACTTATCCTTTAATTTACTTAAAAACTGCAACTTTCGTCCTCTTCGTTTGGTTTGTTTTTTAATAAAAGGGGTGTAATATTGATGGATACCTGAGCATCTTTCACTATTCTGTGTGGAGGATTTGAACAGGGGTTTGTGATTTCCAGGAAACTGGCTTTATGCGCATTTCTAAGAACATTGACTCATATGTGAAAGTGTTTGCTCATCGGGATGAATTTAGTTGTGGTTCTCGTCGGCTCCACAGATGTTTCACTTGAGCTTTTAGCTGAATTGCAGCTTAACTGTGGGGTCTCCTCCCTGCAGCATGCAGCAAAGAAAAGGGTCTGATATGGTGGAAAATACTGAATAAGAGCCTTTTTTTCTTTCGCTTTATGCTTTCTCTTCTTTACATTCAAAAGACGACACAAGGTTTTCAGGTTAGCGTGCCAATTATCTGGAATAAAAGGCAGATTGTTTGGTATTTTAGCTTCTCGTTAATAAAGTAGTAAAGAAAACCTGGTTTGAAGGCTGTGCTCAGGAGGGTGTGTCTGACAGCAGCCACCCCACCGGCTTACAAACAACAGACCCACTCTGAGCCGGGGTCTCCTTCTCGTCTCTCGCTTCTCTCCCTGTCCTCCCCTCTCTCCTGCTACATCTTTAATCACCTATTCTTGGAGCTTTTTTCCGGTTGCCTCATCGGAAAACCATGCGGAGGGGGCGGCCGATCCGCAGCGATTGAGCCGCTTTGCTCTCAGTTTCGCTCATCTGATAGGATTCGTTCGCAGAAGTTCCCCGTGGCTGGGTCTGAGTCAGAGGGGGCGCCACTTCAAATGCAAAAAGATGATACGTTAAGCTTCAAGGTTGGAGGTTTTTGTAAATGGTTCCCCTCTAAATGTAAGAAAACGTTTATTCTAAAGTAAGCATGGCCTGTTTTAGAGGAAAGCCACTTCTAAGCAGACAAAGAGGGAAAGACGAGCAGGTTAAAGGCATCAGTTTTTATTTAAGTAAATCAGAAAACAGTCAGTAATGTCGAGTTAAAGCAAAGCTCCATCAATCAATAAAGTCTTTTATTTTCTGGTTGCTTCAGGTCGTATGAATTATTTGTTTTTCAAGTCTCCAGAACAAAAGTCCACACTTTAATCTGCTGAGACGCTTTCAGTGTTTCCAGGTGTAACTCAGATGTTTTCAGTGGTTGCAGGACATCAAATGGATGCTAGTAGGTTTGTAGCTTTGTTTCTGATCGTGCTTTTCCTGCCCCGTTACTCTCTGCTTGCAGCAGCTGAATCCACTCCGATGCCACTCTGGGTTAAACCAGGCCTGTGGCTGCGATTGGTCAGGAGACGGCCTCTTCAGCAGAGACTCTTCTCTCCGACCCCTTTCATTTTCACTAGGAATTAGAGGGAATGGCGGCCGTTGAGTGGCTAAGTGGCTAATTGACGTTTAGAGGAGAGGAGATTTTAGCCCCGAAACGGCTCTGGGAGGGAGGCAGAGCTCTGATGAAACCCAGAGCCTTCCGGCCTGCAGCGCCGAGCATTTTGATTTAGTGCTCTGTGTTTTATTCCTGTCTTTCTATTACAGTTATCTGACAGTATTTTCCTCCATTATACCTCATAAACCATGTCAGCTGTTTAATCCGCGTGTCAGGTGTAATTGTCAGTGCTTGTAAATGCAGCATTTAGCCATCATTTACGCCTCGTTAAATCATCTGAGAAGCATGGATGGGCTCCATGGGCAGAAATGTGTGAGAATAGAGGAGATGAGCAGGAAAGATACTGTTTTTCAACAATCCAACTGACTTCATTTGCATGATCTATCCACAATCCATCTAATAATCTCTAAAACTGCTAAACACACAGAACTGAAGGTCAATTTAGCTCCTTTGAGATATAAATTAAAGATGTTAAACTGATAAAGAATTAAAAATTTAGCAAAAAAATCCAGCCAAATTGTGAATGTTGTAGATATATCGGCTACGAGCCTTGATCCTAAACTTGTTTAATTATCAGTGGTTATGTACAAAACTCTCTTAATCTGGTTTTAAAATCTGTCCTCCCAGCAAATTCTTTCCACGTTGACTTCATGCTTGCTTGATGCGATGTGTCTTTAGAAAAGAAAAAAAAAACTGCCTCACGCGCTTACGGCCTTTCTTTTCATCCCACTCTTTCCCCACTCTTTAAAATGAGGCAGAGCCTCCATAAAACGGCTCAGACACAGCTGTGGGAACCTTTCAGGGGGCGCGCTGCCTGTGAGTTTTAGTTCGGGTTTAGCTTTCCTACCAGTCTCCAGCCTGTAGTGGGAAGTTGACCCAGTTCAGCCTCAGTTTGGATGTTGGAAACTGAAGAAAAGCCGCGTAAAGAGGCTGTCGATCACCTCTTCTGCTGATCAGGACTCCATTTGAAACCTTCTTGTGGCTCACAATGTGCATTTTGTCTGAATTAGGGATGTCCCGATCCAGCTTTTTGCACTTCCGATCCGATCCCGATCCCGGCCTATCAGAGCATGTGTTAAAGTTTAAAGTTATTTATCTACTTACTTAGTTGTCAGACTCATGTTGAACAGGGATTTACTCTGATAACAATTAAATGGTTAGGACACAGACCTGTGGGTTACAGATGCTAATGCTAATGCTCGTGTGGGATCGGACTTAAAAAAAAAAAAGGATCTGGAGTCTGGATCTGGATATGCATTTTTTTGCAAATATTGGCATCCTAGTCTGCTTTTCATTCAAAGACATCGTGTAGTAAGAAATGGACTTTTCTCTTTGCGTTCCCAGGATTGAGATCGAGGACTCTGAGGCGGTGGGCATCTCGAACATCATCTCCAACCTGATCACCATGTTCCCTCGCAGCATCTTAATGGCGCTGCCCAGCGAACTCTTCACCTCCTTCATCAACTGCCTCACGCTGCTCAGCTGCTCCTTCGGACGCAGCGCCGCCCTGGAGGAGGTGGTGAGTAATGACCGTCCGTCCGTCCGTCCTCTCTTATTTTGGCCAGACCGTACGGGATGTTCAGGTTCAGCCAGGAAAAAAAAACCTGCATTGTTGAGCTTCATGTTTCTATAACAGCTGCTTTTTCCTGGAGTCTCAACTTTGGAGCTAACGTTGTAAAGTTGTAGAGGCCCGCCTAACGTTTGGCTGGTATTACCTCAACCAACCATGTTTGTCTCCAGATCACCAGGAACGTGTGCAAAATAAGAAAGTGCCACCAAATAAAAGGTTGGCCTTTTCTTCTTGGTTTAATTCTAACGATAACACTTTAGTCTGATCACTCCATTAATCTGAATCCATACTTTAAAAAAATGCTTTTGTGGTTAGAAACATCCAGAAATCTTGGTTTCAAATCACTAAAGCTAATTTCACTTAATGAACACAAAAACAGCAGAAGCTTTATTAAATACCTTTTAAATATCCTTTTTTTTAAATGTGTTTTCTATCTCTGATATCATGTTTTGATGATTGTAGATTACTAATCAGATCTGTGTGTGCTCAGAGTTCGGCCGTCACTCCACAGCTGCCATCTTTGTTTTCCATGATTGAAATATGAATAAATAAAACGTTTGTACTGGTTCCTGTCCCCTGGGTTGTGTCTCTACCCTTCACGTCTGTCAAACAGAGTGGAGTCTTGTTTCTTTTATGGCGCAAATATCCTTGTGTGGTTTCGGTTTGTAGGTTTCATTCGTGCATTTGGACAAAGGATGTTTAAAGAACCCGAGTTGTAAAACAAACCCACTCTGTTTCTCTCAGCTGGACAAAGACGACATGGTTTACATGGAGGCCTACGACAAGCTGCTGGAGTCGTGGCTAACGCTCATCCAGGACGAGGAACACTTCCCTCGGGGCTGCTTTGTCCAGCCAGCGATTCAGGTCTTCAACTCGTACATCCAGTGTCATCTGGCTGCTCCAGACGGGACCCGGAACCTGGTGAGATTCGCTCCGTCCTCCTCCCTTTTTTTTTAAATGATGGAAACTCTGAGTCACTCTCAACTTCTGAAACTTCCCACCCTCTCAGTCGGTGAACGGCATCTCGTCTCACGACGAGGAGGAAATCAACGAGATTCAGGAGGACGACAGAGAGCTGTTCTCAGACCAGCTGTCGAGCATCGGCATGCTGGGCCGAGTGGCTGCAGACCACTGCATCCCCCTGCTCACCAGGTACCAGATCCCCCATTTCCTGAGCTTTTAAAAAAAGAATAAAACAAAACGGAAAATTACTTTTTTTTTCATTTGAAGACTTTATTTGGCCTTTTAACAAAATATGTTAAAAAAAAACAAACAGAAATACATTTTCAATATTAATAATTTATTACTATGTGATAAGTAAAGATTATTTTTTGTGTAGTCTTCTGCCCCTTGTCATGAGGTATATCTGATTGTGTAAAATAGGATTTTGAGCAAAGTTTTTACCATTAAATTATGCAAAAGGAGTCAGACGCAAAACATTTCAGAAACCGTACGTACCAAATATGATACATTTGGCATTATAGGGTTAATTGTCACTCTTCTAAATGAGCGGACGGTGATATTTGTCCTGTGAAATGGCTCTGCAGCCTGCTGGAGGACCGAGTGAACCGGCTGCACGGGCAGCTCCAGAGGACCCAGCAGCACCTCATGGCCGCGTCTGACCTGGGATCAGTGGACCGCAAAGTCCTGGACGATCTCTACGAGGACATCCACTGGCTCATTCTGGTCTCAGGTCAGTAGATATGTAACGGTTTGTGCCGTTAGAAGGTTTCACATCTGAACTGTCAGTAACTTATGGCTATAAATTTTCTAATAAAAACAAGTCCACTCTCAGCAGTTTCGCTTCAAAGAATTCTGCTTCAATTTCCACAAATCCTTCATATAAATCCAAATGAAATGCAGACAGCACTGGAAGCTCTTTGAAAAAGTTAATGAGAAGCCGCACGGCTTTCCAAAACAATAGAAATGGCTGTTTTTAATTGTGCTCACAAAGGGTTTTCCAGGGCAGTTTGTTCCACTTTACAGACTTTAACTGTGACTAAGACAGAACAATTGAACTCCACCCAGTTCTGTGGGTTTGGCTTCATGAAAAATTGTCTGCACCATTAAAACCACACCGAGCTTTGTTGTGTGTTAGTCCTGCTCTTTGGACTAAGTGTGCCTCCCCTCCAAAATGACTATATAACTCTGAAAGTTGCCAGATTTGACGGGTTTAGAGTCTTTAACAGAATCAGTCCAGAAAATTCTGTTGCAACAAATATTGAAAATATTATATGGTATTGATTATTTTTAATCAACCACTTCTTTGGTTTAGATGGAAAACATGTCCACAAAATGTGTATCACACATTTTTTTAAATAAAGATTAATTTATTTTGACCAACTACTAGTGAACCAGTGTTGATTAGTTAACCACTTAGTTTTAGATCAGTAATAACAACTATTAATAACAGTAATAGAATAAATATGTATATTTATTTATAAATCTTCTATTTATAGATGTTATTATTTTTATTATTATGATCAATGACAATAATAATACAACAATAATAACAATACTAATTATTATTATTAATAATAATAACAACATTTTAATAATAATAATAATCAGTAATACTAACTAATTAGTGAACCATTGCTAAAACTAGTGCTGATCTAAAACTTAAAAGATTGCAATTTTAAAGCTTCCAGTGGAAGGAAAAATAGTACATTTTGTGCATTAAGTGTAAAAGTGGAGCTTTTTTTTGTTGGTTTGTGCTCTTTCAAGTGAAAAAACAAACATCATGCAGTCTGCACTCTTCTCAGGGTACCTACTAGCAGATGACCCTCAGGGCGAAACCCCTCTGATCCCCTCGGAGGTGATGGAGTTCTCCATCAAACACTCGACAGAAGTGGACATCAACACCACGCTGCAGATCCTGGGGTCGCCGGGGGAGAAGGCTTCCTCCATACCGGGCTTCAATCGCACAGACTCTGTCATCAGGTATCATTTCAGGACGGTCTATGAAAGCAGTGATTGGTTTATGCTGAAAAATCTAATCACAAATGTAGAGCTTAAAGGCTAACTTGGTCGAATATTGAGGCTCCTCGGCCAAAGCAGAGTTGATACAGGGATTGATGCCTTAAATCTGGCCTCAGTCTCTCTTTTTTGACCACGATTCGGAGTCAGTAATTGTGTTTTTCTGAAGAAAAATAGAGCCCCTCCCACTAACTAACCCACTTATCAGGCACAGCCGGGCGTAGTGACACTCGAGTGAGGATGGACGCACCCGTGATTACTGCTGTAATTTGATGAGTGGCTGAGCCCAAGTGAAGTGCCTCACAAAGAGCTGATTTTAGCTGTGCCTTTTTTTTCCACCAGAATTAGAAAAGAAAAATTCAATTATCCTCTGAAGGTCGTACAGTGCACCTATAATTATGTAGAAGGAAAAATTGGGGGCATTAAAACATCTTCCACTTTTGTATTAACCTTTAAAAACCAAAGAGTTTCTTAAAAAGGGGCACATTTATTCTTGTATCGGTTATAATGTTAAGTGTTTTTTAAGTTAGACCTCCTGTTGTTTTAAAGTTACTAAAGAGCTGAAAGGTTGAAAAACCAACAAACCTCTGTCCTCAAACTCTACTTTTAAAGTTTAAAAATGTTTCCTGGGCAGAAACGGTAGCATTTGAATTATGTTAAAGCTTTTTGCTTTCTGCGTTAAGCTCTGAGAACCGGAGAGGGGAGCACATGTAGGTCAACGGTTAGACAAAGCAGCAGAGCTTTGAAATGTATTTTTAACTTTTAATAACTCCGAGCGGCAGTCAGAGATTTCTCTAATGGAAGAAATGGCTCCTCTTTGTGTTCGGAGATCCCTTGTTGCCACAGTTTGTCTCAGCTAACAGTCGGCTGCCCATAAACATCCCAGAATAGCTGGACTTCCACGTTAGTGCCATTTACTGTCTCATAAATCGTGAGGAAGTTTAGTTTCTATGTATTCACGCAGCAACACCTTCCGAATGCAGGGCTAATAAAACACAGTGTTACTCTGTTTGCGGCTTGATGTGCTCTGAGTTTGCTCTGGAAGACACACTCAAAACACACACGTATGACAGAATGGCCTCATAAAACTGTCACTAATATCATTACAAGGCCGGGCCTCCATATAAACTTTATTAAGAACAATACAGAATACACACAAGAGTTTCCTTCTAAAAGGGCTGCAGTGTAATCTCGTGTAGTTTACTGATTTATTCTTAATAAAAGAAGAAAATGCTAAAACAAATTTTTCCGAAAGGCCTTAAAGTTCATCATGTCAGGCAAAAATTTTTCCAGAAAAAGGAGAGGCTTTAAAACTAGCCATTTTAAAAACAAGAAGAAGAAGAAAACATGCTTTTGTTCAATATCAAATAAATATCAAAATCCAATTAAAAATAAACTATTTCCTTTTTATTCACACGACAAACGTCTGAATGATCCAAACACAGACCAAAGCAAACAAAATGATGTATTGGAATAAGCAGTAATGCATAAAATGATCATCTTTTTTAAAAATTTTGTCACCTATTTTTCAAGTCTGCAGTTATAACAAAGTAACGGCTTCACTGTCTAATTGTTTAGCTATCAGATGGATTATAGTTTCCCGACAAAATCGTCAAAATCTTGAGAAACCATCATTGACAGCAAGCCGAAACGAGCTTCAATATCTTAAATATCTTTAATATAATAACGCAACGATCACTTTGTTGTCTTCAGCTAATCGCAGCAAAACGAAAAACTGGCAACGAGTCCTCCATGGAAACTGGTCTTCCACACACAGCCGGGATATTCCTGAAGGCCGGTGGCTCCGGAAATATGCACGCAATTAGATCCAAGAGCCAAGCGTGCAAAGTGTAACTCTAGTTGCTGGTACCAGATCACATTTGTGTTTCTGCAGCAATTAGCTGCACGGCCCGGTGCCGTTCTGGTATCTGATAATCACTCATACAGACATAGAGCCAGGACAAAAAAGGTCAGGATGAAACAATGGCAAGAAAATCTCTAAATTGTTATTTAACATCAGCGCTTGAACGCTGTTTATTTCAGGTTTATAGCAGGTTTAACATTACTAAGGATACAGGTTGTTTTTTTTCTTAGAAAATGCAGACGGTCAGAATAGTGCACATTTATTCTAAAAAGAAGGGAAATAGTCTGATTATATTGGTATTATAGTGATTATATATTATGATTAATGAATGAATCTTTGTCATTGTCACAAGAAACAACTAAATGTAAAAAAGTGCCATCAGTCAGTGCATATGCCCACAATTTGCACACAATATAAGAAATGAATAACAAATAACTGATAAAAAAAACAACTAATAAATAAGAATAGCACATTCTCACACAAAAATTTGTTTTTTGGCGATTAAAAGCAACGGCTTGGTGTGTCCCAAAATGACAAAATGAAAGGATAAAATACTGAACTCCAAAAAAGGAACAGTTCATGTTCGCCGTTCTATGATAAAATATTTGTAATTATCAGTAACTTTGTTCTGATTTGATCGATTTCAGTGTTCATGATTACACACACATTTAGTTTCTGATATTTTTTGGACAAACAAAAACAAAGAGCTGACCAGCAGATGCTCTAAGTTGTCATTTTAAAAACGATTTGTGCTTTTTTGCTGTGGAAAGACTCAGAGGTCACAGCACGGCGGCGTAAATATTTGTAATTATCAGCAGTCGGTCAGAACAGCCACAAGGGCAGTGAGGCGTCCGCTGAAGGTCAGCGAGGCCCCCTGTTTTCTGCCCCCCCCCCCTTAGGTGGGCGGGAGTGTGTGTTTATGAGTGTGAAAGAGGGATGACAGCGATGACAGAGGATTGCAGAGACGAGTGGCCGGCGGCATCGGGTTCCCGGACGGCGGGCGGCCGACCCCGGCCGGATAAATGTCAGCGCGGTTTTGTTTTCTGCAAACAATGTGAAACTGTGCGCTGTCCTCCGGGCGAGAAAGAGGCGGCCATAAGCCGCTCTAAGCTCTCTGTCTCTCTCTGTCCTTTTTCCTACCTCCACTCACGCGGACATGCCGCCGTTAGCCAGATGTACTTTTGAGCCTCGGTAATGGAGGCCAGAGAGAAGAGATCCGAGCAGGATGCAAAAGTTACCAGATTAAAGAAAGATGGGGAGCGGGTTGTTGGATTAAATCAGCCAATCGCACTCACGATTATTTCTGTCCCTTCCCAGTGGAAGCTAAAACAGCATGATGTGTTTTTAATTAGCTGTTAGCACCTGGTAGCAGCCAGAGTTGAGCTCCAACTGGACCAGGCTTCAAACCCAGAGATGAGCCATTTTGAAGAACCCCGCCAACAATAAAGACCTGACAACAGCAAACCTGGATTTATCCTTTCTGCGATTGTTTCATAACAAAAAACGGTGGTGGTACTAAACCTAAACCGAGTCGAGTAGAGCCAAGCAATTGCTTATAGAGAAAGGCTGTAATTACTGGATTTATTAACGACGATGTGCTTCTGTTTTTCCTGTTATTACTAACATTTACTGTCTCTATTTAACTGGAAACAGTCCAGTGATTCACATGAGGTCTGAGAGGCTACATGTACCAACAGAGCTGTTTGGATTTGTTAAACAGGACCAACAGGTCACTTGGTTTCCGATGGACGCTAAAAGCTCCTAAAAGAGGATAAGAACCATAGCCCTTCGTCTGATCACGGCTCTGTTCTGTTCTGTCCGTTTGCCTCAGGTTGCTCTCTGCAGTTTTAAGGACGTCGGAGGTGGAGTCCAGAGCGACCAGAGCGAGTCTGACGGAGCTCCTGAGCCCGCAGATGGGGAAAGACATCGTGTGGTTCCTCCGCCGATGGGCCAAGACCTACCTGCTGGTGGACGAGAAGCTTTACGAGCAGGTAAGGGGCTGTCAGCACCACGCCCAAACCCTCCTCCACCAGGTGTCTCATCTCTGTCCCCCCCCCCCCCACCCCCCCGATCAGCACCCCCCTGAGCACGGCGTTCGGGGCGGACACGGAGGGCGCCCAGTGGATTGTGGGATATCTGCTGGAGAAGGTGATCAACAACCTGTCGGTGTGGAGCTCGGAGACGGAACTGGCCAACGACACGGTGGAGCTCCTGGTGACGCTGGTGGAGAAAAGGGAGAGGTGAGGAGGGCCTGCTGCTTCCCCGAATCAGTCAAAAGGCTTTGGGCTCAGAATTATAAACACCCACCTGTGGGGATGTCCCGATCCAGCTTTTTGCACTCCTGATCCAATACCGATCCAGAGCATGTATTAAAGTTTAAAGCTATTTATCTACTTACTTAGTTGTCAGACTCATGTTGAACAGGGATTTACTCTGAAAACAACTTAATGGTTAGGACACAGACCTGTGGGTTAGGAGATGCTAATGCTAATACTCGTGTGGGATCAGACTTTAAAAAAAAACTGGATCAGGAGTCTGGATATGCATTTTTTTGCAAATATCGGCTGCCGATCCGATCCAGATATCAGATCGGGAAACTCCTAGAATATACTGTGTTCTCATGTTGGCCTCGTTTAATAACATATTTAATAACACACTAAAAATATATATGTGTGTGTGTGTGTATAGGTAGTTTGTTATCATATAACTGAACATTATGTGATTTTTTTTGCAAATATCGGCATCCAATCCAAATATCGGATCGGGATAAGACTTTAAGTGGGAAGACTCTGGTGGTTTATGTTTTTTATCTGTGTGGAAACATCGCCTGTTTGTGCTGAATGTGTGAGGTCCTTGCAGCAGTACAAGATGGCGGGTTTGTTGTGGTCCTTGAGCCAGCGGTTCTGCTGGTTGCGGGGCGCCCTGTGACGGCCTGCCCGCCTCTCTCCCACAGGGCCAACATCGTGGTGCAGTGCGAGAGCTGGTGGAGCCTGGCCAAGCAGTTCGCCAGCCGCAGCCCGCCTCTCCACCAGCTGTCCAGCTCCGTGCAGAGATCCCTGATGAAGGCGCTGGTTCTGGGAGGCTTCGCCAACATGGACTCTGACACCAAACAGCAGTACTGGGCCGAGGTGAGTTCACTAGTTTTCTTTTCAAAAGGTCAAAGTGATTCCAAAGGCTGCGAGAACTGAGCCAGAACTCACCAAGGGGGGCCTAAATCTTCCATTTAGACCCAGAGGATGCGGGTATTTCTGCAGATTAGCTCATTTCTCCCCCCTAAAAAGCGGCGTGGGGCCGGTGAGGTCTGATGGAGGCACCGGGTAATGACCTGATGGAGTCTGTCCCCCGTGTGTATAACTCGATCCTCGTCCTGATCCTGGAGGTCTTTGTCTTAATAGGCTGACAGTAGTAAATAGGGGTGCAAAGCCACAGCGACTCCAGAGTAATTGTTTGAATGGGGGGGTGGGTGGGGGGGTTTGTTGGAGCGAGACAGCAGCTGCTGCTTCTTACAGCTGTTCGGTCTGAGTGAGGAGAAAGAAAGAGGAGCCTCCAGATTACAGGGGAAGCTTTTAGAACGGCACAAGGTTGCTTTAAGGGAAGGCCAGGCTTTATTAGCAGGTTTCAGGCTCTATAAGAACAGGTTTGCATGATATTTTCATAAAGACTCTTAAAGACCCACCTCTTCACAGAGCATCTCTTATCCTAACTATTACCCAGACCTCTGTACCCCTCTACTCCTCTTTTTGAATTTCCCTCTCTCTCTTTGCTGTCACCACTGATTCTGACTGGGGATTTTCCTCTAGAGAACTTATTGTCATATTGATAATAACTGTAAAATTGTGTCTACTTTGTAAGTCGCTTTGGATAAAAGCGTCTAAATGCATAAACATAAATACATAGAGCCAGAACAGAAAAGGTGAGGATGAAACAATGAGAGCGGCAAGAAAATCTTTAAATTGTTCATTTACATCAGCGCTTGAATTTATAGCAGGTTTAACATTACTAAGGATAAAAGGTTTTTTTTCTTTAAAAAATGCAGGGGGTCAGAATAGTGCACATTTACTGTAAAAAGAAGGGAAATATACTGATCATATTGGTATTATACTGGTATTGGTATTATTATATTATGATCAGTTCA
>JABUIW010000022.1:540507-569463 GCA_013363375.1 Menidia beryllina
TGTTCGATTAATCAAACCCACATGCCCCCCTAGTTGTTTAAAGGCCACCGGCAGTTTTACCTTGAGCTCACAATTGCAAACTCTTCGGTAAGGTACCACCTTGCCATGGTTACGTTTGTGTGAATTAAATAAAAATCCACCATAATGTGTGCAGGCAAAAACGTGGACGACTGACTTTGATGATGCAAAAACAAGAAAAGCTGTAAATTCTCAGGCGGACTGTGAATAAGCTCAGTTCTGGTCCATTAGCCGGTTCCTTTTATCTTAATGAGAAAAGAATCTCATATTAGGAAAACAGACAGCCATGAGGGCTTTAATGTCTATTCAGGGAAAAAAGGTTGAATTAATCAGAATTGTTCACAGCTATTATAAATTCAATATATCTAGAGTTTTTTTGTTCTTTTAATGTTTTAAGGCCACCAGAAGTTTTAACTTGAGCACACAATTGAGGTACCACGTTGCCACGGTTACGTTTGTGTGAATTAAATAAAAATCCACCGTAATGTGTGCAGGGAAAACGTAGCCGACTGAGTTTGATGATGCAAAAACCATGAAAAGCTGTGAATTCTCAGGAATAAGTGAATAAGCTCAGTTCCGGTCCATTAACCAGTTCCTGATATCTTAATGAGAAAAGTATCTCATATTAAGAAAACAGCTAACCATGAGGTCTTTAATGTCTATTCAGGGGAAAAAGGGCTATTTTAAAAAAAAATCTGAATTGACCACAGCTATTATAAATGTAACATATCTAGAGTTTTTTGTTCTTTTAATGTTCTCTTTAACTCCTGGATTTGTTGCCTTTGTTTGCTGAGTGTCTGTAGAACCGTTCGGCGTTTCTCTGACCGCTGCCCCCCCCCCCCCAGGTTTCATCTTCTCGTCGTGTCTCACGTACCTCTCTTCGAGTCCGACAGTGGACTGAAGGGTTTGGGCTCGGACTGAGGGGCTGGGCAGCGTGAGGACAGAGACGGAGACAGGTCAGATGAGCCGAAGAAGCAAAGAAAAAGACTCAGTCTGGTCTAGAGGAGGACAGAGAGCTCTACTACGTGCGTGTGGGTGTGTGTGTGGGTGGGGGGGGGTAGATGGGAACTATTAATCTAGCTTTGCTAATCTTCATTCTTCTCACCTGCTTTTATGTCATCTGTCGCGCCAACGAAAACAAACAGATCAAGCATTAGTGTTGGGTTAAGTGCTATTTAGATCTCATTCTTTATATTTTTCACTCTGTGGTGATGGTTATTTGGTGCATGAAGTGGTGCAAAGGGCGGTAGAGAGCACAAGCGTTCACTTGTTTGGAGAAAGCGAATAGAGCAAGAAGCTCTGAGGTGATTAGTACTGGGTGAGCACCTGAGCTCTTTTGTCTGACTGTCAGTTGAGTCAGTGAAAGTGAAGTATTTCACTTAATTTCCCCACTTATGTTTAGTAAAGTATTTATTTTTCTGAGACTGAGTCCAACATATATAATTTAACGTGTTCGGATGGTTTATTGTGGCACTAATATCTGTTTGTTTTCTTTCTGAGGTTATCAACCTGCTTACCTTTCGACAAAGTATGACAAAAGTCAATAAAATAAAGGACTAAGTTGAGCTGAGTGGATTCCTGCGTCCTCTGTGTAAAGCCTGTTCGAGTCAGGCAGCAAAAACCCGGAGATAACTCGACAATTAAGTTCAATTTAGTAACTAAACCCGACCCCGTAAGGACACAAAACACCGAACAACTACAGACCTGGTTACCCTCTACCGTCCGTTTCCTTTCAGATGCTAATATGGGTGATTAGAGTTGTACTAATCTAGTCTATTGTTCATTTGTACAATCAGATCTATATTTTTAAAGATTGTACGTTTTAGTTTGATCATTTCTGTTCTATATTTTTATTTCTACATTGTATTTCTTGCTTCTCATAGAAGTGTTGTGCACCAAACACCAAGGCAAATTCCTTGTAAGTCAAAAACCTACTTGGCAATAAACCTTATTCTGGTTCTATGGAGGCGAGCGCTTTACGAACTACTCTACAGGAGACAGCTGCTCGGCAGAAAGAGAGCTGGGCTCTGTTGTAACCCCTGGCAACCGTCCGGCTGTCTGGGCCACAGGCGGACGCCAGCTTTCCGACGTCTGAGCCAGAGTGGAGAAGACAACTTCATCTACGGGAAAAGGAGCTCTGAGCCCGTTTGGGGGGAAACTGAGGGATGCTATCGATGTACCTATGAAGCTGGACTTCTTGGAGGAGGCGAGTACAGGTGCTGGGACACCTGCTGAGCGGAGGGCAGACGGAAAAAAATGGAAAGATCAAAGCAACAAAACAGGATTTGAGAGGGGTGGGAGCAAGAAATGTAGAATTCTGACTTTTCTCTTTCCTAAAAAAAGAAAGCTGTGATCAAAAATAACCTCAGATTGGACCCCAAATGCTCCTAACCCTTCAGATCTTGTGGAGACTTTTACTTCCTTGGGGAAAACAGCGTTCAGGCTTTAGTGCCCCCCAGCTGTGAGGTTGCAGAGTGCAGCCAGTTTTACCTCCTGTGAAGTGAATTAGAAAAGTTTTGCTTCTTTTTCCTCCTAATGTCTTAAAAATGTATAAGAAGCGACATAAATGTGTCAGACTCAAAAGAAAGGAGGGCCTGTATTGAAATACATGGGTCATTGAGAGGCAGCAAAACAAAAACGTCCATCCTCTATAACCCTCATCTCCACATAACTGGGCCACACAGAGACAAACAACCAAACACGCACTCCTAGAGGCAATTTAGTCTCCAATTAAGAAAACGAGCACGTTTTTGGCCTTTGGGAAGAAGCCAGAGTACTAAACAAAAAACAGATTACGATAATTAAGTCCCTCAGACAGACTGAAAAGCACAGATCTCCCACACGGTAAATATAAAAACTGCTGGGGCTGGATCATCAGGAATGTAAACACAGACACTGCGTTCCCTTTTTTAAATCATGGTGTCATCAGAACCGGGAAGAAAAAGAAAATCCAAGCAGCTTGTGGAGGGTGAATGTAAACATCTTAACCTGGAAAAGGCCTTTTTACCAGGTCTGAGAAACCTGGTTTCACTCCTTTAGGTGGTTTAGCTTCTTTTGTTTTTGAAGTAAAACGAAGGAAATGAGACGACCCGAACACTTAAATGTTCATGATCAAAGACATGAATAAGGACTCCTTCATATTCTGTATGTAGAATTTGTTCGAAACACGGATAAGTGCTCAACGAGTCACTCATCTTTAGAAAAATAAGCAAGTTCTGTCTCTAATGTTTGTCTGTTTTTTACAGGGACTTACCCACGCTGCCTGCACTGCCCTCTCTGCCTTCTTTCCGACTTCTTGCACTGCTCTCTCGTCCCGATTTCACCCTCTGTCATATGAAAAAAGGGGGAAAAAAGAGGAAAAAATTTAATGAAAAAGGCAAGTGCAGGGCAGAAACTCCACAAAGTTAAACTTCTGTTGGTAAAATCAGAGAAACAGTTGGAAAAATTATCGTTGCAAAAACAAACAAACAAATTTATGTTCAATTCAAATATCCAAAACGAAGTAATTTATGATTTCGGGTGTTCGGTGGGATCAGCTGTTCCTCGTTTGGGGATGAATGACTCAGCCTTCTGGCTCTGTCACTTTCCGCCTGGCAGCAGATTCTCTGGTCCGAGCGAGTTTCTGATTAAAGACCAGCTGGTTCTGATTCAGCAAACCCCTCCTCCTGCTCTGCATCTGCTCCCACAGGACCAGGATTATTCAAATGAGGCAACGTTCGATGATATGTCTTATCCAACCTTTCCTCGGAGCTGGACGGAATAAGGATGATAAATTTCAAACATGACAACACATGTTCCCGTTTCTCTGGAATCCCCTTGATGGGGACTAAACCCTTTTACTAAACACATAGCTAAAGATCCTCCGCTGAACCAGGGCTATCAGTTTACCACCAACAAAAAAAGGCGAATTAAAAAAAAAAAAAAAAAAAAGACTAAAGACGTTTTAGTTTGGAGCATTTTTTTCCTGAATCTGAATCAGGTCTCAGAGGTTAATATTCTCACATACAGACTTCACACATGTTTCAAGCACTCAGATGCACGTGTTAAACCAACGACATGGCTCCAATATAAATAGTTCCACTTCTGTGAGATTTCGGTGGGGGTGGGTGAGGAAAGAGGGCTCAGTTTCACCACTAGAGTCTAAAGACTCACCACCTTGGCTGGTAATACTTGACCCTCTCGCCTTTCTAAACAACCCAGGTGACACTAAAAAACTCAAACTATCTCAGGAAACAACTCTCCACACGTAACGAGAGGGATTTGTAGCAGCCTGGTGTTGAGCAGCTGTTTACCATCTGCTCCTCTATCAACACATTGTGATTCAGGGAAAAATCAACGGAGGGGGGGGGGAAAAAACATCTGTTTGTCATAAATTTCTCAAACCCCGTTGACCATCGTCCCATTTTACAGCAAAAAAGTGACACGTGTGTGTTTTCACTCAGCACGTTTCTCGCCAGGAACACACCAAAGATGACAGGACGCAGGTGACGAAAATACGATTAATGACTGTTCTGCCGCATGAAACTGCAAAATGAGCTAAACATGAACCACAGTCTGTTATTTAAATGCTCTCAGTTACATAATGTAATAACATGGTTTCATAAAAGCTGATAGTATATTAATTTCTTAAGTATTTGGGCCTAAAAATTGTGTTTGTATGGATGTTTTTTTTGCCAATTTCCTTTTCCGTTTTATTAATCTAGACTCTTCTATAATCTGCCAATAACCCCAAAGCCTTCTTTTAATTTAAGAGATTTGAAAAGGTGACTGAAATGTCTGAGACGTGTACCTGCTCTCGGATCTCCTTCATCTTCTCGACCTTCTTCAGCTTGGTGGCATATTCTTGGACTTCCTTCAGCCCCATGTCCGTGGACAGCCTCACCAGAAAACGCAGGCCTGAAAAGCAGCCGGCAGAGTTTTCGTTTTCGTCCTCCCCTCCTCGTGATGACGGCAAGATGTGACGAAAAGTGCGGCAGAACGGCGTGACTTACATTCCACGTTATCTGGAAACTTGAGGTGGATGTCTTTGTAGGTTTCCAAAGCTTTCTGGTAGTTTCCTGAGACCAAAAAAAAAGGAAAAAACGCTGTGACTGGACGGATCTCGTTTGGAAAGGAGCTTTTTTTAAGAAAATGAAGTCCAATAATCACCACTTCTTCTGTAACAGCTGGCCATGATGAGCTGCCACTTCACCTGAGATGGTCTAAGGAACACAGCAGATTGAGCCATTTAGCATCAACCCACAAAAAGCACATATAACCCATTGCTAACATAAAAAAAAAAAGAAACTTTCCAAATGGGCAGAATATCCACACAACCAAAAATAAATATGGTGCTTATTTGCAATATGAGGGAATATGGAGTAAGAGGTGGCTAAAGCTTAAACATGAAGCCTAAACTTTGACTATGTTCATTCATCCGTTTTAATGGCTGACTGTGAATTTGCTGCCTGTATTTTTTGTGCAAAAATGGAGAGACATTGATCAGAAATCCTTCCATGTCTTTAAAAACTGACTGAAAAAAAAGTCTAATCAACCAAAACTTTCCGACCCAGATGCAGTTCCTCCAGGACCCCCTAGGGGTCGCGGACCCCCTGTTGAAGACCTCCAATCTACACCATTTAATAGAGCTGAGAGAATAAATTTGTCCCGTCTATAATCCAGAAAAGAATTAATCTTCTACACCACCCTAAGACAAGTGAATGAGACCTGCCTGTGCACTTACTGAATGAGCGTGGCTCTTTCAAAGTACTGAATCGCCTTCTCGCAGAACTGCGTCTCAATGTAGTAAGCGCCGAGCCACATGATCACGTCAATGTTCGAGGGAAAGTATCTGAAAGACTAAACAGCGACAGCAACCTCAGATCCATAACGTCCAGTTGTGGAGAGAGAGAGAGAGAAAAGCTCTCGCTCTTTCCCCCTCGTACCTCGCAGTAGTACTGGAAAGCCAGAGACTTGTCCCCCTCGTCGTCGTGCAGCTTCCCCAGTTTGGCCAGTGTGTGGGGGTCGGTGGGGGTCACGCTGATGACCTGGATCAGCCACTCGATGGCCTGCTGGGGGTCGCCCAGCAGTTCATTGCTGGAAGATGCATGTCAAGGACCAACAGATGCTTAAAGGGGACATATTATGCAAAACCAAGTTTTTAATCATTTCATTATGTACATTTGGGACTGTGGAGGGCCTATCAGCAGGCAAAGTGTGAAAAAAAAATGACTCAGTCATGTTTTTGTGGGCTGCCTCAGTCTGAATCCAGGAGATAAATCAGGAGGTTTCAGGAGTGGGTAGTTTCTGACGTCATCAACTCTAGCTCATTATAATATTCCAGCCTTTCACCTGCATGTTGCCCCCCCCCTCAGCTTACCCCGCCTATCTGTGGCAGACGTCGTGGTAGCGTGAGCGTTAGCATGCTAGCGTTAGTGTGCCGACGTGGGCACGCCTCCCGGAAAAAGTGGATGGATTGCCTGTGTCTCATTTGCATTTAAAGAGACAGGCACTCCAAAGCGAGCGCTCTGAACGGGGCTGTTTTGGCAGGGGGACTGAACTGCTATTGGGCTTCATCCTCATGGGATTTTGACCAAAGCTTGTCACAGACATTACATTGGGACACCAGGGAACTAGGTTAACTTGTTGAAATAGGGTATAATATGACTCCTTTAAGATGCTAAACAAGTGCAACACAAGTTCAAACCCCTTAAAAAAAAAATTGATGAAACATTCAGGGGAAGATCAGCTGATTGAAAGTGGTGTTAAACTGATAAGGCAGTCACCACATAGACTAACAGGCTCACAAATCCAAAGCACCCCCCCTTTGAGTCGGATACAGGCTTGCCAGCTGGTACAAGACCTGAGCACTGTTCCTCAGGATTGCGTGGAGCTTCAGGAAGCAGTCCAGGGCTTCCTCCAGGCGGTTGAGTCTCTTATAGGTCAGACCTGAGGCAAGTTAAAACAGGAAATCGTTCATTCGCTTTCGGTTTCACGGCCTCTGTCCTCCCTGCTATCCACTCCGCTCTCCACTTCTAAATAAACCATTACCCAGGTTGTAGAGGGCCTCGGTGCAAGAGGAGTCGTTCCTGAGCGCTTCCTTGTAGAATTCTGCAGCTTTTTCGTAATCCTGTCTGACAAACACGGTGTTCCCCTTGTTGATCAGCGCCGCCGGGTTGTAGCGATCCGCGTTCATGGCGAGCTCCGCGTATCGATCGGCCTGCTCGTAGTCCTTCTCCTGTGAGAGTTTAAAGCACAGACAGGAAACGCTGGGCATGGAAGCGGGCCAAGGACCAGATAGGTGGCCGTCGAACATCCCTCTGGGATGTCTGTCCCGGCTATTTTATTTCGTTTATTCGTTTATTTGATAGGGACAAGTATGTTTCATGAATCATGTCACACACTACAACATTTTAGCTAAGGCTAATTCTCAATGCCTGTCCCCAGTTAGGCTTTTACACAAAACACAGTGACTGTACACAAGGCACAACAGAACAAATTACACACTAAAACATCACAGATACAAGATCAGGTCAGTTAGATTATTAATGTTCACATGTCTGACCTCTCAATAAAAAGTCTTTAAGTTTATGTTTAAAAAGGACCCATTTTGACTCTCCCTTCAGTTCTGCGGGTAATGTATTCCATGTTTTGGTGCCTTGTACAGTGAAAGCTGATTGTCCAAAGGAAGTTTTGCGTCTCGGTACTTGACAGTTTCCTCTGTGAGCTCCTCTTGTGATGGAGCCCACAGCTCTGAGAGGAACTACACAGTCACTCAAACCTCAGGGGCCTGATCATGCAAGCATTTGTAAACCAGTTTTAACTGAGCAAATTTGACAAAGTTCTCAAAATTTAGCATTTTTAAATTGTTCAGACGAACAGAGTGATGGGACCTGATTGGTTTTTTATCTAAGATTTGTGTAGCTCTATTGTATATCATCTGAAGAGGCTTGATAGTGGTGCTTGTGGCCTGTGACCAAGAACTAATGCAGTAACTTAGATGTGAAAAGATCACGGAGTGCACAAAACTGTGAGCAGCGTGAAACGGTAGGTAATGTCTAATCAGTCCCCCCGTTGTTTCGTAATGCGTAGATAGACTCTCACCAGGAAATAGAGGAAGGAGAGGTTGGTGGCCGCTGCGCTCTTCACTCTGCTGTCCTTCTTCTCAAAAGTCTTCAGCGTTTCCACGGCCTGGTCACAGACAAGACAATGCTGACAGAGACACTTAGCACCTGACCTCATATAAAATGTATATATTTTCTATAAAGTACAATCAGATCCCTAGTTCTGTAAAACACCATACAACATACAAACTAACACCACAAGAAGAGTATAAAATGTCATATTTCAGCATAATACAATTCTAAATGACTGTTGACAACTCAGTAAAATCGCTCCCAAAAGTGTAAACATTAGCAAATATTCCAATTGTGAATTTCAGTTTGTTTAAAGGATGACCGATAACAGTTGCTTTTGAAGAATTAGTATTTCTTGACCAAGTAATTTTTTTTTTGTATCCAAGTCAGTCTTTTGTTAGTGGAAGCAACAGAAACCTCCAGCTAGCTAACAGCGGCAAAGAAAACATCACCACCACCGTCTTTAATCCACATCCTGGAACCACACACATGCATCAAATCTAAACCAATCATACACTGAACTGTAACTCTACACATTTATCTGACTAAGGGTCATCAAGTCCGCTAACATTAGCCTGAGAGCTACTTTTCTGACACCGGAGCACCGTCTTCAGAGCATTGATGTTAAAAATGTTAATAATCTCCTTGGCTCTCTGGTTTTCACTTGGAAAAGTGCGTGCTGATGTGTCAGTCAGAGATACAGACTGTAAATATGAGCATGGAAACAAAGGGCAAACATACCTCAACCTTAGGCATGCAGATGGGAGGAAATGAGACAAAAGTAAGAACATGGAGGGCAAAAAGAGGGGAGAATGATTATGGTCAAAGAGTGTTATGAGGGGAAAGGTGGATTAGTCCAAAAATCAGGACAACAAAGACTAGTTTCTATTGTCTAATCTATATGGTGAAATAGATACTAGCCTCAGGATGTCCAGCCTGTGTCCTGCTAAGCTCTAAAAGATGCTAACCCGCACCCCCCCGGTAACACTGTGTCCTTAAAGCTGACCAAAGCAGAGCAGACAGGTGGGAAGCCAAACCCAGAGGGATATTCTGACACACTCACCTTGTTGAAGTCCTTTTGTCTGAGGTAGGTGATGGCTTTGTTGATCTCCAGATCATTGGCAAGCTCAACATACTGAGAACTCTTCACCATGTCCACACACCTTAAAAGAGCCATAATAAAGAATGAACGCACACTAAAATGTCAGTTTTAAATCAAATATATACGAAAGCTGAAGAGGAGAGAAAATTAAGAATAAAAAGGTGAGTGGCTTCTCCAATACTGTAAAAATAACTCTAGTGATGAAAGCCACTGGTGAGTTTGCCTAGAATAAAAATATCTACCATTTCCGTCTTGGTTTAAACAATGTTTTAAGGTCTTACCCAACTAAAATGGTGAAATCGAAGAAGCTAAAAAGTTACAAACCAGTCAAATCCACTCGCAAAAGAGGTCTCGATGGCTGGGGCGATGAGCTTGGCTGCAGTCATGATGTACTTCTCAGCCAGGACTTTCCTATGAACAGCCCACAGAAATAGGAACACTGACCACAGGAAATGACAAACAGTAACCAAAAATTACATAGCTTTTTGTGTTTTTTCAGTGCCTTAATAATTTTCCTTACAAATCTCTTTCCATCTGGTGTAGCTTGTCGTTCTTAATGGCCTCGATGACCATGTTTGCGCTGGTGTCATCCTGAAAAGCACAGTAGGACGTTGAGGGCAAAAAATCCATTTGATCTCCACCTTTTATACGTAAAAAGTCATTTTGAAATGTGATTTTCTATTAAATGACATCTGAATCTTCTCAATCAGAGACATTTTAGAGGTGACGTGAATCCACTGAAAGCATTACGAAATATATTCCGTCTAAAATATAGTGGCAGAGACAGAAATATCCTGTGACAGTGAATTAGTTTCACACCAAACCAAAGGCTCCAAACGACCTGTCTTCAACGACTTACACTGGACGGGATGTACTTGTCCTCCTCGTCGATGCCCAGAGGAACAGAAATGAGCTTCTGGAAGGCCTTCTTCATCCTCTCTCTGTCACCGATGGCGTAGTAGCACAGAATGAGGTTGAAGCCCGTCTTTATGTTGGGACTCTCGCTCATGATGTGCTCAAAGGACGTTATGGCGTCCGAGTATTGACCCAAGCGGACGAAGACCACGCCGATATTCTGCATGATCTTGATCCGCATTTCCTTGTGAGAGTTGGAGATCTGGTCAAGCGCCATGCGGTAGAACTTGATGGCTTTGGGGTAGTTCTTCTGTGTGACGTAGATGTTGGCAATGTTGACTTTCAGACGGCCTGTGGGGGGCGGCACATCTCGCATTCAATTTGGAAACCGCAGAAGAGAAAAAAAAAAATCTCTGTTTGTCCATAGTTTGCTTTATACACAGTCTAAAGAGTATCCTAATTACACAAAGTGATAAAATTGGAATAAAAATCTGTATTTTCTGAAGGCCAAAACCAAAAGAGATTACATTCAATGCGTGGGGGGAAAAAAACTAAAGAATTGGAAGGCAGAAATATCGGTATTTTTTCAGAAATCAGTCCAAGTATTTGAAGTATTTGAAGCTGAGTGGGCTCCTCACCAGCATTACTGAACATCTTGTTATTCACGATGACCTGGTAGCTGTTCAGGGCCTCTGGGTACATTTCGTTGTTCGCATACTGGTTGGCCAGGTTGAGCAAAACCTGTTGATAACATTAAAAAAAGAAAAGGTTTTTCAAATAAAATCGCGACGATAATGAAAGAAGATTAAAAACAGGAAATGTAGTCAGAATGCGAGTCGCAGAAAAAAACTTAAAACTTCATCTGCTCTTAGTGAGGTGGGTCTGCTTAGCTGAGTGGTTAAGTCCACTGCCTCTGAAGCCAAACATGTGCCCTGCTTTACTGTCTCTCCCTACAACGTGAAAAGAAAATCAATGCAGAGTGAAAACAGAAATATGATTCAGCACACAACAAGAACAGCATGCCATTGTTATCAACAATTACTTATATCCATGTTCATGGTTTTCCTGAAGGCCCCCCTAACTTCTTTCTACCAAAAAAAGACCCAACGATCTCCCCACCAACAAGCTAGTCGGCTCATCAAGGAAATAAGCCCCAAAAAGCTCCCAGAACCTCTTTCCAGGCTCAGCTCAGGTGAGTTATTGTGGCTTTATGACATACAGTATTTCTGTCTGAGTGTTCCTCTTTGCACATGAGGGTCCTCTTTAAATGTGGGATGCTTGATTCTGGACCTGCTTGTTGGGTTCACTGCTCAGGCTAAATGTTTGCCTTTGTCAGATATTTGCATTGAGCTTTAATTCAGGCCTATGAAAAATGACTTTACACCATCAATGTAACTTTAAACCTTTTTAACATCTATGGATAAGGATTTTACACAACCCCCTGTGATCATTGGTGATTTCAGATAGATGTTTAGGCTCCCAGCTGGAAAATAATCGTTCTCCACGCATAACAAAACAGACGGGATGAAGCCAGAGGTGTCACTTCAATTTTCTTCTAATTTTCAACCAAAACAGAAATAGAAAATTCTGCTCTCAAGCTCTTTTTACTAATTAAAAGGAATTTGAAAACTTAAAATGTTACAAATGCTTGAAGAAGAACAATAAACTTTTAAGCTAAGTGTATAAACGACCTACCCAATCAAAACAGTGAATATTGATAAAAATCTACTTTCAAAAAGGAGACTTTTCCATTCTAATTTAACAACAGAAGAACAGAATAATTATACTCAAGGTGGAAGTCGGACAGAAGCCCTGTCCCTCAGCAGCTTTACTTACAGAGTACGTCAGATCTAAATTGATGTGCTCTGCATTGCCAGACTGTTCTCTCTGTCTGACCAGTGCTCGCTCCTTCCTCCCCGCTTCTTTGGCTTTTTCAAGAGCCTGTGGAACCAAAACCCATACACACACACACACACACAGACACACACACACACACAAATGCAAAGCTCAGCAGTGGCAAAACAACCATTATTTGACACTTGGTTAAGGAAGGAGGCAGAGGCTGACCAGCTGTAAGTTGCCCACGCTCTGTGCCATGCAACTCTCTTCAATCAGATCATTGACTTTTTTCTCCAGGATCTTGATCTTCTCCTCGGGCCTGAAAAGCCACCAAATGATTCATTTGTTCTGAAAATGAGAGCTTTGACCTTCACTGCTGCCTTAGTTACTTACCTGTGGTACGTAACAATTTCTTACAGCCGAATGGTACAATTACAATTCATTATGGCATCACACTGTCTGCACACTTCGGTCTTTTAAATGTTACTTTTGAGATAAATTGTTCCTAGAAACTATACTGATTGTGTATATTAGCAAATTTACTTCAAAATCAGACCTATAAAAGCTGATTTCCACATAAAGGTCATTGCTAAACTCTCCACACAAGATAGGGCATCAAAAGAGGCCTTTCCCTTCCCGAAATAGACTTAGGCTTTAACTCACGTGTCCTCATTCTTTCCTTCGAGGGGAGGTGCAGGGCCCCTGGACTGGCCCAGAGGGTCAAAGGCTGAGCCTGGACATAAAATGTATTACTGTTACTGGACTTCGTTCTTACATAGTACAATCTGTCCTTTCAAAAATAAGTTTAAAAAAAATAAAGATAAAATCCTATGTGGACTTCTTTACAAATTCCATTAAAATTATGCCTAGCGTCTGCTGTCTAATTATGCTTTGTGTCGACAGCAATGTCCATTTTAGAGGCGAACTAAACCTATGCAAACAAGTTAAACTTTTATCGTGCGAGGAACCACATGAATACCGGTACTAAGACATTTGTGTTTGTGACTTCTTCAAACTCACCGCGCGTCAGGGAAGAGGTGTATCCTGCAGCTCTGACAGCCGTCATCGGTCGGGCTGCTCCATCCTGTAACAGCACATAGGGATCATTATTTGCTCATGGACTTCAATTTTTTACAAACAGCATGAAAATCCAGGTTTAATATGTGTTGAGAGATGACTGCATTCATTTAAGGAGAGCAAACTTTGTACTAGGCAATCTTACTCGCTGTGATGCCTTCCAGTAACACTTAATGCTTCTTAATCATTTGTAGGGAAATCAGTTGTGATCTAATCCAAAAATATCTACACTTGCTTCTTTCAAAAAGAATTATCATCAATTAAGTATGATGCAAATTCATGAGAAGCAACATAGATAGTAGGTAAATACACTAAAAACCATGCAGATGATAAAACTCCCACTCGATAACATGATGCTTCTCACCATCACAGCTCCAGTCACAGGTCTGCCCATTGAAGAGGTCATAGGAACCCGAGACTACATGGAAATAACACGTTCAGACAAAAAGGCTATATATTAGTGTTATTTAACATTCGGATAGTAGTCATTTAACGTGCAAATCTAAAGTATTTCACTGTTGTGCAGCCTCGCTTCTTATTTACAACCCTTTTTCCTAAGAATCAAAGAAGAACAGTTTTTAATGTTCTGCTAAACACACATCATTCAAAACCCCCCCAATAAAACTGTACTTACACCAAATGAAGTGGCTAAAGGTCGAGCTCCAATGGCAGTGCCTGGAAACTTCGCAGTCATCTGGATAAGTTAAGACAGTATACATGTTTTATTTAAAGAACTGAACAAGTGCAAACAAAACACAAGTTATGTGTCATAGAATATTTACCCACCCCATTTTTTAGAAGTTAAATGCAAAATGAAGTTAATAGAATGTTATACAAATATTATAAAAATCCAATAAAATAATTTAAAACTAAATAGTTCTGCAAAAGGATAAATAAACAAAATCAGTGTTTCCTTCCACACGTTTTCAGACTAAAACAGTCATTTCTACTCACAGGAGGTCTTCTTCCATAACTTGTCCTGACGGCTTGTTGGAAGCCCGCGTCATTCTCCAACTCCTTGAAAGAATTTATATATTTTAAATAATAAAATAAAGGTAATTAGACATTTTAATAGCGATTTCAAAATCACAAGTAGTATTATTTTTCCGAATATTAACTACGTTTGGAACCAATGGCTTCAGGCTGATGATAGGTTGCTAATTTAGCATAAGATTAGCCTGAGATTTACCTCGGAATCAAACGTTGGGTTATAGTCGTTGTAACCCGAGTAGAGATCATCTTCCTCGCCAGCCAGATGGACATTTTCCATCTCTCTTCCAATTTAATAAAGGAGGTGTTTAAGATACAGCCAGATATACGGGCTAGGGAGCAGCTAATTTAGTTTGTTGTCTTTTTAGAGCCTAATCCCACAATTCAGAGCGGCATAGGCGGGATGATACTCTTTTTTAACTTTTCATTGGTTACTCATACGTCACTCATCCTCTGGGCTCAACATGATTGGTTAACTGTGAGAGCGCAGTCGTTGCTAGGATACGAACGCAAACTTCAACACGTCTTTTTGTTTTGTTTTGTTTTGCTTTTCGGGCTCACCTCTGTACTGACATTAAAAAACACAATTATCTTTTATTGAATTAAATCGACAGTCTTTGGTTTATGTCAGACTTTCTAAACGAGAAAACGCATCAATCGGCGGTGATCTCTGGAGTTGGTTTGTCCTTCCGAGGTTCCGTAACGCTATATCAGCGTGACTTTAAGGGGGTGGTGCTAGAAATTGGGTAAGAATACATGCACTTCAATCGGATTGCACCTTCAGATTAAAAAATGAGCACTTCTGACAGCAGGCCCATCACTGTGATCGGCAGGTGAGCATAAAAACCTTTGCAGAATACACTTTGTTCCCAGGCTATGAGAATAACTATGCAACGTGTTTACGAACCTGAACACAGCAGTTGCAGTTTCCCTCATTTTAGGGTGAACTTCCAAGTAATTCCTGTTAAACATAAAATGGAATAGTTTCGTGCTCTGGTACACCATATCAGGACTAATCTGAATCTATCTTTAGATCATCTGCATTCAGGTGAATCCCTTTAGTCTGTTTTAGATTATGATTTTGAAGCTGGATTAGTGAGATTTATTTTTTCAGCCACGTCTGGATACATGCATTATTTAACTCACTGTGTGAAGGAGGGTCGGTTTTAGTGGCTCAGTGGCTGTATTGTGTGAACGTCTTTAGCACAGGTTTGCATTTTAACCTGTTTTTTGTACCCTGTTCATTATTTCTGTGCGCTCATCTGAACCTGGTAGTTGTCTAAAGTGACCTCTGTAAGAAAAGTAAACACTAAACCACCAATTTCCTGCAGTTAGTCATAACATTTATGTCCTGTGTTATAGAAATGTCCATAGGATCATTATCACATAAACATATGTAAACATGAGAGATGGCGTGCAATGGGAAGGTTTCAAATTCAGCTAAATTCTTTCCAATACAGCCTAGTTATTTTTTAAATATACCTCACGCATTTGCACAAACTGGCAACATTTCAAAGTATACTTCCGTTTCTTTCCCCTGGTTTCAGTGGGCTGATCGGGCGCTCCTGGGCCATGGTCTTTGCCAGTGGAGGCTACAGAGTCAAGATTTATGACAACCAACCTGGACAGGCTACCAAAGCCATCACAGAGATCAGGTGAGCCGTGCTGAACAAATCATCTAAAGTAATTCTGATTAAAGGAATATTGTGCTGATTGCATTTTTCAAACTTACACAGATAACAGAATAATGAGAATCTTAAAATGTTTACATGTATGCTCTGTAAGATCACTTATTTAAATTCCCTGACTTTGGCTGTTTCTAAATAATGCCAAACTATTATAATACCAAATAATTTTATTAATACATGTTTATGTCGCCATATACTACACACAGGATTTGTAGCACTGGTTGAAATTCACCTCATACTTTGTATCCATGTTATGATTTGACTTGACTTGGAATCAAGTAATAGTCATCAAAAGTATCATGGAAAGGTTTGTTTGTTTTTTTACAGATGTTTAATTGGAAACATTTAAAAGTAAATAAGAGATGATGAGGTTGATATGCACGTCTAATTTTAAAGGATGCTGTTTTGAAAAATAACTTGTTTCTCTGAAGAAGAGTCACACATGAACACGACATGATCACCAGCTTCCACCTGCTCTGAGAACACGTTAATAAACACACTTTCAGGCTGAAAGACAGCTTCACAGCCAAGTCATCGCTGGTTAAACATTACCGTCGAATGACAAAGATCTTTTGAGGAAACATCAGTTAAAAAAGCATCTAAAACCTTTACAAATGGAAGAAACCCAAATTCCAACCAGCATCATATTTATTAAATCAGACTTTAGGTACGAGTGCAGCAATCATTCCGACCGTTTGAAAGTTAGATGATTGTATGAACATTATAGGTTGTAAATGTTTAATTGTGTCTGTGTGTGAGGTGGCATCTTCCTCACTTTGTTTAGATTATTCTGATTTACTCCTTTGAGGGTATTCAGATGTTACATGTTGATTACTAACCATTACACAGCTGATGAAGGTAATTGTTCTATAAACTCATATTGTTATAAAGGTTCAGGGTGGAGAACAACCTCAGCTGCATTGACTCTTAAGGATATTTTTGTTTCAGTTTGCTTCATATTATGTTTATGTGTGTTTATGTTTATGCATTTGACGGACCTTTTTATCCAAAGCGACTTAAAGAGTAGACACAATATTACATTTATCATCACTATGACAATATTAAAGCAAATACTTTCATGAACTATTTGGGGAAAAATCTGTACATCAAAACACAATTGTGCTTCTGTTTTAGACCTTTAAATGTGTAAAATTAGGCGAATTTCTCATTTTTTTCTTCTATCGTAAGAACTTGAAAATATTGCTTCAACAGTCTTCGAAATGAGTGTTTGTCTTGCCCACATGTCCTGCTGTGGAACTCAGGAAACAGCTGGAGGAGCTGGAGGGCGCCCACATGCTGAGAGGGGTCCTGAGCGCTGAGCAGCAGCTCGCCCTCCTCAGCAGCCACGAGGACCTTTCTCAGGCTCTGGACGGGGCCTTCTTTGTCCAGGTAACACGGCAGAACTCTGATCACACACGTCACACCGTGTGTGTTTTGGCCTCCTGATGTGAAGATCAGGGAGAACCGCAGAATTTCTGGTCTTCTGTTTCTGATCGGTTCTTTCTAACTGGTCCCACACTGGACAGTGATGCTGTTTTTTTTTTAGCCACGTATGGTCAGATTTGAGTAAAAATTGGGGACAGAAAGCTTGTTCTCTCTGCTGTGACTCAAGCCACCCTTCAGTGCTTTAAATGATTCAAGAAAAAGAAAAAAAGAGCTGCTTATTTACCGAAATGCCCTCAAACATGAATAATAAAACAGCGTATAATGCAAAAGCAGAATTCAAAGCAGCTTGAAAGTATGTCTTGAAAGTATAAGGACGTTTATTCTAAAGCATGGCCAGAATCCTCTTCACCCAGCTCTGCATCCTCTCTTTAAAGAGTCTCTTCTTTGGATGTTGCCACTTGTTTTCAGTCCACTTTTCAGGCCAACAGGAGATGGATCAGATCTTCTTAATCTGCTGAAAATAGTTTTTTAGGCACAACTCTTCTTCTTTTGTCCTCCACCTGTCCAGTTTCTTCAAATCTTTTAGACACATCGTGCATTAAAGACCTCCTGAAAGTGTCAAACTTTTGACAAAAAGCCATTTTAAAAGATGATAAGAAATCTGGCTGCTTGAATGTAGATTATCAAAGAAAAAAACTTATGAAACTTTGCCTTTCTACATTTGGTTTGACGCTATAGCGACAAATTATTCTTACATTCACTTACTTTAAAAAGCAAGCACTTAAAATCCCATCATGGAGGGGCCACACCTGGCTCTGGTTTTGTTGTGACATGGATTGTCCTCAAGGGGGCAGAACACAATTGGTTTAAGTGAATCGGACCCTCTGCTTTCTACTGGTGAGAAAGCGGAGGCAAAAGCTGAGAGAAAGATAACATTTGATTAAAGTGTCAAATTTGACGTCACGTTTTCCACCTCTCCTTTTTTTTAAATCTATGGATGTAAAATATATGTCCGAGTATTAAAGTGCAGAGGAAATTCTCGATTTTTGTTTTTGTTCATCTTTGTGAATACAAACACTGCAAATCAAATCAAATATGCCAGAAACTCCAGATAAGAGTATAAAAAGCTCTGGGAAATCAAAGCGAGGGGGTGGAGGATGTCACATAAAGCTGATGGACAGAAGGACTGCCAGTTCAAAACAGGGACATTAATTAAAACAGAGTCCATGTAAAGACCTTTTCCCTTTATTCTGATGTGTCCATGTGCTGAATTCTGAATGGTTGGTGCAGGGATTTATTTAAAAAAAGGAGATGGTAATTGTAGTTTATTTTAAAGGTAGTTTGAAAAGTAATTAAGTTCTCTGTACAAATGGATCTCTCTCACGTTGTTGCCGAAAACAGGATGACTGAAAACGAGAAATTTCCCTCTTGTGCTGCAGGAGTGCGTTTTCGAGCAGCTGGAAGTCAAGCAGAAGGTCTTCCAGGACGTGGAGCGCCTGGTGGGAAAAGCCGTGATCCTGAGCAGCTCCACCTCCTGCCTGGTGCCCAGCAGCGTCTTCTCCCAAGTGCAGGACCGGAGCCGCTGCCTCGTCTCCCATCCGGTCGGTCATGTGACCGCCTCTTCATCACTAATCTCACGTTTCCCCGTTTCCTCATCATCAGAATATTTCTCAGAAACTATGTGGATGTGCTCGTGTTCCTAGAATTCCGATTTCTGGGTTAGGAACAATGTTCGGGGCTCAAGTATAACCAACCAGAACCAGAACAGGTTTAGCTTTTTTTTATTGGGGGTGGAGATGGAAAGTTAGAAATGAACTAACTTAATCTTTCATGCAGCCGTTGTTAATGTTTAATGAGCAAATATCTTCACATACATTCCAGTTCACGGTGATAGAACACAACCCGATCAATGAAACCCCACACTGGTCCAGTTAATACACAGCCAGCTGGATAAAGCCGAGCCCAGGAGGGCCGCGATTGCATCAAAAACCTCCGATGATTCACCCTCTGTGTCTTAGATACAATATAATGACAGATTCATGTTGGGACACAAACACTATTCTGTGGATTTGTCTTGTTTTCTTCCAGGTAAACCCACCTTACTATGTCAAACTGGTGGAGCTGGTGCCTCACCCAGAGACGTTAGCAACAGTTATGGACGCCACCCACGCTCTGATGACCAAGGTAAAGAAAAGATGCCCAGTCAGGAAAACATCAGAATATGTTTTACTGGAAAGGGGAGGAGGTAATTATGCAATCAGACTATGACGTGAGGTTCATGACAAGCCTGGCGACACTTTAACGGTTTGCATTTGTTCAGACTGGTACCACATGTAACGGCAGGTTTTTTTTTTCTAAGAGAGATTAATGTTTCAAAGCAAGTCTCAGCAGCACAAAACAAGCAACTTTTGGAAGGTCCTGAAACGGGACTCCTCCAGGAGTCTGGAATGTATGAATCTATTTGACTGCAAATGAAATCCAACATAGTGCTCTGACCAAAAAGAACTCTGACTATGATTTGAGTATTTAATTTTTACTTGTGTCTTTGTCTTTTTGTTGTTCTGCTTCTTTCTGGCCAATTTGAATCTTTTTACTTGTGTTTTTTTAAATAAAATCATTGCCTTAAATGTAAAAATTCAATTTCTTTTGCTCCAAAAATGTGCTAAATGTATAATAGTGACTTTATGGATAAGGAAGGAAAGTAAAAAAGTGATCATTTTAGTTCTTAGCTCTGGTTGGAGCCACTAATGTGAGGGATTTGTGGATGTGTGCAGGTTGGCCAGGCGCCGGTCCGACTGAAAAAAGAGATTGATGGCTTTGCCCTCAACAGAGTCCAGGCTGCCATTATCGCCGAGTCATGGAGGCTGGTCCAGGTCAGTGTCTCGGTCGGGTAGATGTTGATGCATAAATTACATATCTTATATAATCTACTGGTGACTCTCAGGTAAATCCCGTCCAAAAAATCCGAAAATATTGTTACTTTTTCCTCACCGAATAACTACGATTCGATGTGTAGTTCAAACTCAGGATTTTTATTATTAGTATACTTCACATTTTAGCCTTTTTTATAAGATCAGGAAGATTTTGCAAAAGATAATGATAATTGATCACTCATAAATCAGGGTGCTTAAAGTTTTAATCAATTGACAAAGACACACATGAGATGAGATGTTTGCGAATTAATTACAGCTTCTTCATAGAGACCATGTACAGAGACGCTAAGATTAAAGTTGAATAAAGTTATATGGGGCTGATTTGTGATGCTGATGGCAGAAGGGAAGAGGCCCCTATTGGCTCACCTCTCCCATCATTTCTGTGCTCCTTTCCAATACGCAACACAATGAGAGTAAATGAGCCTAAGTCGCTGCTGACAGGCTCCATTATGGGATCCCGAACAGAGGAAATGGTCAGAATAATGACAGCCGCAATGAGCAGGACAGCAATTACAGCTGATGGAGCGCTAACTCGAGCCGTTCGCTGTTACCTGAACTGAACTCGGCCTGCTTCAATGCGCTGCTATCTGCGTGAGTCGGAATAGTTTCTGTTCAGCCCCCCCCCGCTCACTGGGTTTAACGCAGGTCCCTAATTAAGCTGGAAGGAGATAAGGATGCATTTTGGGTACAGAAACAGGATTCAGCTTGGAGTTTGGTCATGATACACCCGATAAACCTGATCACAGAACGCCTTTAAGGTCCCGATGCCACAGGTTAACTGAGCATTGGAGTGGAAAGCTCTTAATAAGTGACAACCAGGAATGCTATATCAGTGTTTATTAACATGTAAGGAGTTCAGATAATTCCCCTCCCCTCTTAGTTGACTTTGACTGATACTGCAAAACAATTGGTCATAGTTTTCATGCTTTAAAATGTTTCATATATATATATATATATATATATATAATTCATATGTTGACACTGAAAATCACTGAAAGATGAACTTGCATTTGTTCAAGTCTCTTTCTTCTTATTACTACTATGGGAGCGGTCCCATTTAAATTGCAAATGAGGCAAAGTGTGATGCTAGGACTTGGCTCCAGATGTGGTCGTATTTTGTGTGCGGCAGGTTGACGGAGGCGAGTTAGCGCCTGCTTATCTGACTGTTACGATGACTAATGTGTGCGTGCGGATCATGAGACACGTTCCCAAGAAAAGGTTACTTTTGCAAGTTCCTGAAATTCATTTGGAATTCAATCAGTTACAGAAACACGCAGATAAAGAAATAAGGGTTTCAAATGTAGATAAACTAATGCACCTCACATGTGGAGTTGTTATCTACAGCTAGTATTATTTCTACCTCTTATAGTCAGATTTTTACCATATTATTAGACTGATCCAGTACAGGTGAGGATTGTGGAATTATGTTATTAACACAAAGATGGGCTTTTCTTTATTCTCTGGTTTGTTGAAATCGGGAACAAAAGAAACTACCCAGGTCAGCACATTGCGTCCTTCTTCCTAGAGTTACTGTAAGCACTCATAAGTTACACAGTGTAACTGTATCAGATAGACTAGTGTTACTAAATGAATTACAACTCAGCAATAAACAAGAAATTTTGGCTGTGACAGTGGTGTGGCGTTTCCCTCGTGATGCCGGTTATTTCGACACGGGGGAGTTCTGTCCAATGGAGTCGCATTCCTATCCGAGCTGACTCACAACTCCAGGGGAAAACGCAACATAAATTATGAGGAAAAGCAAAAAAAAAGAGCCAAACTGTGTGTTTTTGCTCTGCTTTTTGATTGCCCGTGTGTGTGTTGGATGCATTTAGAATGTAATAGAGTGGTTATGATTGTATTATAATGACTATGAAAAAAGAATTAGGTCCTACAACCACAAAAATGTACTTTTCAGTTTGAATTTCTTTGTGGTTCATTTATATTTTTCTCATGTGCCCATTCTAAGTATCCGTCTGGCTTAAGGAACCAGAATTACCCAGTCCATTTCTGCTCTCTGGTGTGGATGCTCCTCACAGGAAGAGCATCTGTCCAGAGACTGGAATGCCATCCATGACCAAACTTGTAACAACCGTTTAAGAAGTCACTGAATGCTTCGGTGGCTTCAGGAGTGAGTTCTTAGCTCGCCGATGAGGAAAGTGGCGAGCAGTCAGATGGAAAAAAAACACTTGAAATGTTTAAATCCTCCTTAAACAGACAGAGCAGAGCTGACTGCTGAACCTGGAAATCAACTCAAGTCCGTCTGGCTGCAGGCTGCAGGAAACCAAGGATGGATGTCCAACTCCGCCCACATCCAAGTCGGCCATTTTGATTAGGTCACCAATAGGAAGATCCCAGGCAAGAAAATCCTAATTGCTTCATGGCAATATAGACATACATTTAAAAAAAGTTAAATTAATCTTGCAAACACTGAATTAAACTCTATACATAATATTATGTTAAAATAGTGGATGTTAAATAGGTTTGTACAATAAGTCCAAACAAGTAAAACCAAAAAATATTTATTTCTCACAATTATGAAGGGTGGAGGGTTAAAGTCAGGGTTTGGGTCAGGGTTAAGGTTAGGGTTAGGGTTAGTTAGGGTCAGGGTTAGGGTCAGGGTCAGGGTTAGAGTCAGGGTTAGGGTCAGGGTTAGGGTTAGGTTCAGGGTCAGGGTTAGAGTCAGGGTTAGGGTCAGGGTTAGGGTTAGGGTCAGGGTTAGAGTCAGGGTTAGGGTCAGGGTTAGAGTCAGGGTTAGGGTTAGGTTTAGGACATCGTTTATCTTCCGATTTCGTATAGACAGTAAAGTTTCGTTTCCACCTCAGAAAGCTGCTAGTCACACGACCTAATCAAAATGGCCGAATTGGATGTGGGAGGAGTTGGATATCCCACCGAGGTTCCTACAGGCTGCAGCCAAATGCTGCTCGCAGAAATGATATCTGTGATTTCACACCCGGCGGTGGAAGCTCCGGCTGGTCTCTCCGTCGCTGGTGTGTGTGGATCACCACTCTGTGAGAATTAACCCCGAGGGGAGCTCTTAGGTCCCAGCTGACAAAAATGCCACGTCCGTGCTAACGTGCCCGACTTTTGCTCCCGAAGACGCCCCAGCAGGGTGAATCACGAGGACATTTAAAGAAAACTCCCACACTCTAGGCTGGCTCTAAAGACAGGCGATTGAGCAATAAACACACAACCTGAGGTTAAATCTACAACTCTGTTAGCCGGTTTTTGTCAACACTTCGTCAGCTCTCGGCTTTTCTTCTTCTGTGGTGCTCACACGTCTGTATTGCGATGCTCTTTTAGTCATTTACAGACTTGGCTTTTGGATTTCTGTCTCTCTTGTGCTGTTTCTGTTTAATTAACATTAAATTATTCATTCACTGCTTAAAGACGATTAAAGAGGAGAAAATTAAAGTCATATTTTGATAAGGGTCTTACAGGCTCTTCACACAAAGCCCGTAATTCCTTATGTGAAAGCGTTCTTTACTTGTTTCTTTTTTTCTTTTTAGTTTGCAGGAAAACATTTGATTTAACTTAGAGATGTTGTTATTCCACTAAAATCCCAAAACGCAGAACAATAAATTAGTGTTTTCTGTAAATTTGTGTTTTGACACGCCTTGGTTTTGATTCATAAAAGTCCAATTTTTCAGTCTTTTCCAGTCCGACTCTTTTTCAGTGGGTTTTGAGCGTGACAAACCTGTCGGACAGGAAGGATCTTTTCCACTATTTCTCTTGTCAAAGCCTTTCAGGTAAATCCAGAATATCTGAGCTCGCAGAGGCCAGGTTAACGGCTCTGACCTCGCTCTAGTGAAGCTTTTCTGAACACGCCTGGTCTCCCTCAGCCCAAATGTTTCATGAGAAACTATAAAAACATCATAGCTTTAGAAATCAGCAGAGTAGCAGCTTTTGTTTTTCACTATTACACACCTTATGCAAGTCTATTTCCAAGTTATATTCAATTACTGCTGAGTCATGCAAAGACGGTCTTTACCAAACTGATGAGATGCATTTATGGGTTCACCTGAGTTCCAGTCAGTTTTCCATAATCCTAAAATTTTGCCCCTCAAATGTTCGCGTTCACAAAGGTTTTTACCTGTGTTTACAGGAGGCCACTTCTCTAAAGGTTTACGTACTTTTTCTTTCCTCAAACCATGAAACTACATCAGGATAAATTATGTTTTTAGCTCAGCTCTCAGTCTGCAACACTTAAGAGACCTGTTAGATTTGGATTTGTTGTTTGGATGTGTTTTCTGATGGAGATGGAAAATATAATCTAAGAGGAAAATTATATTTCAAAACTAAGAATGTTCGAACAACAACAAAAAAAGCTTTAGTTTATCAATTAGCGGAGTGAAGCTCTGGAACAGCTCGCCTGAAAACATTAAGCAATGTAAAAGCATCCAGCAATTCAAAAAAGAATATAAGAAAAGTATTTTTGATGAATACAAAAAATGAGTAACATATAAAAAGTTGGTATACTGTTTGTCTTACTTTAAATAATTGTCCTTTACCAACATGACACATGTAACTGATAAGCTATGCTTCATCCTACTCCCTTTTGAAACGTGATGCATGTTTATGTAGCATTCAATGTAAACATTGTTAAATCATATCATGTTTCAAAATAAATTAAAGGAAAATTAAATGAAATTTGGCTCAAACAGGAAACAAATCAAGGCCTTTGATCCCTCTTACGTAACAGGCCCCAGCGCTACCCCTTCAAATGCACACAGACTCAGAAACGCTCCTTGAGTGGAGGCCAGCGTTCGGAAAGCAGAGCGGCTGAGAAAGCGCCTCGTTACCCCCGGTGATTACGGCGGAGGGGAGACCCCGCCCACCACCCCACTTTGCTCAGATAACGGCCCCATTGTCGGACGCGGGAGTCGGACAAAGGCGACCCTGTCCCTCCTCTCTGTATCTGTTTTCTCTGCGGTCGGCCAACAGGCGTCTCAAACCCTCAGATACCTGAACCCCTCCTTCTGTCACTCCCTCCATCCCTCTCCTCCCCGCGCATAATCCTGAATGCAGAGCGGCCTGATTTGGGGAAACTCTAGATGGTGGGAGTCGTCCGATTTGGATCAAAGGAATTCGGGGTTGATCTTGTTATGGGGTGGAAAGTAAGTTGGTGCTTTTTGTCAGCAGCATCCTCCCGAGAACTGAGAACATTTATGGGAAAGAAGTGGAAAAACACCACGCCGACTGATTTCGACAGAATAAATTCTTTACATAATATTATGTTAAAATAGTGGATGTTAAATAGGTTTGGACCTTTGTGTGTCTTCCTTGTCATTTTTTTGTCTGTGTTACTCTGTCAGGACGGCGTCATCTCAGTGCAGGACATCGACCTGGTGATGTCAGAGGGGCTGGGAATGCGTTACGCCTTTATCGGTCCCATGGAAACGATGCACCTCAACGCGCCCGAAGGTAAAACTGCTCCATCTCTGGACTCCCTTTACAGTTTCACTAATCATTTGCCTTCAAATCTCAAGAGTTAGATAAGATAAATTGATAAATTCTCAGTACTGAAGGGGTATTTCCTGTTCCACAGAGCTTCAGACTGGGTTCAGCCCAGTGAAACGGCCCACAACACACATTTAGAGATGCTGATCCAGTGTGTGTGTGTGTGTGTGTGTGTGTGTGTGTCACGGTGAGAATGAATCCTCAGGGAGATGGGGAATATCAAAGGGGAGTGTGAAACCCAGAGGCTAACCCTGACTGTGTACACACACTCACACACACACACACACACACAGAGTACACTCCGTCTGAACAAAGCTGTCTTTTGATGGGAGGCTGAATGCACTCCCTCACACCAGTAATCCAAAACTGGCGCAGCCTTCATCGCGGCCTTCAAACCAGGTGCCAAATCTACCTGTAGTTACAGTACTGGATCTCTTTTCTTTTCCTTTTTTTTTTGTCTTTTAAAGGAAGAAGTAGTACGATCCTGCTCTCTAAAGATTGCTAAAAAACGACTCTTGTTCCAACTTTTGAGTCCAAAAAGACTGTTCCGATCAGATAGCGGAGCTCTCGGGCTCCCTGTGTCTCCCCTCTGATTCACCTGAATGCTTTTGGTACCAGCCCAGGAACACATTGTCCTTTTTTTTTCGAAAGAGGCTTTGGAGGAAGCTCTTTAAAAAGGCTCTCCGGCCGTCGTGTGACCGTGCAAAAAGTCGAAGCGCGAGGCAAAAACTAAAGCGATTCCAAGGACGGAGAAGACGCCACGGTGCAGATTCTCTCTGACACTTTCTTGCAAACGGGGTGAAAGCTAGACAACATTGTAACCGCTGGCACAGCTGTCCTTAACAAAGGACTCGTCCAGAGCCTGAGAACCTCAAACTGGACCTTCGTTTAGTCCTCTACGACAGTGTTTTTCAACCTTTTTTGAGCCAAGGTACAGTTTTTCATTGAAAAAATCTCGAGGCACACCACCAACCAAAAATGTTAAACAAATCTGTAGCTGCCTATAGTAACACTATAGTTATTCTTATTTTATTCTCATCTTATCTTAAGTGTCTTGAATAGGAATCAAATAAACACAAAAATGTATTTTCATCAAATTTTATATTTCTTCTTTCAAATTGCTCTCAACATGTCGACTTCAATATACAAAATATATATAAAATCTAGTTATAAGGAATTATTACATGATTATGCCACCAGTCACTAGTTCAGCACAGACACTCAAAAATGGCATATTATTTGCAGATAATTAATTCCTTATCAAAAAATCTTTTTAGACCAATTAGGTGAAATTCTATGATTTTCTACGGCACACCTGACCTACCGAGGAACAGTGGTTGAAAAACACTGCTCTACGACATAAAGCCGACGAGACCACGTAATTAACATTTTCAGGTTTTTCTCTCGTTCTTAACTAGCAGAAATCGTAGATAAAGACAAGAGGGAGGATGTGTTTGGGGAGCTAAACATTTCCAGAATGCTGTAAAACCTGTAAGAAAAAGAGACGACAAAAGCAAAACATGTTAATAACACACCTCCCGTCCAGATGAGATGTTTACTGGGTAGTTATCACACAGCTGTCATGTGGACTGAGTCCCACTTTGGGGCAAACGGTGAGACTTAGAGGGCAGTTTTCCTCTCACATTTTGACCAAAAGACTTCTGAGTCTATCTGCTTTTCGTTGGGAACGTGTTCATAGAGAGTTCGGAGTTTTAATCGGCCGGAAAACTAAATTTTGAGCCAGAAGGAGCGGTTTCAAACGGAGCCCCTCTTCCCTCGTAAAGGGCCTGTGCGAAGCAGTTTGGGCACATTCTTTTTTGTTTGTCGCTTTGGTTTTGTAAGGTTTTAAACATTCGGCCCTCACCTGCTCCGTTCCTTATCACAGGAATGTCAACAGACCATGCCTCTGGCCCCCTTTATGAGCTATTTTGTTCATCCTGCAGCTCCGATAGATGCGAGAATAAACTCAGAACAGCTCGTTATCTGAGCTCTCCCAAGGTTTTTTTCATTCATATTCCAGGCCGTAAACCAGAAAATCTACATTTGCATTTAGAACATGGTTTATTTTTTATTTGTTGGACACATATTTGAACAAAGAAGACTTTAATTTAATACTAAATGTATTTTTGGTGCCATTAATTGCAATTCAGCAGAGTAAAAGCAATAAAACAGTCAGGGCAAAGCGAAGCCCTAAATTTTTAATCTAATTCATCAATATTTAACGGTTCATTTCAGTCACTGGTTAGCCAAAGTTGCGGCTGTTTACATCACAAATCAGTCATTAAAGTTTAATGGTTGATGAATGGCTGCGATTAACCTCCCTGAAAGTTAAAAAAGCCTCCAACGGGGGACCGGGGAGTTATTTATGAGGCATTTAACACTGAACACTCAGAGTGACAGAGGGCTGCTTTTTATGACCCTCGAATCATAAAGTTTAATTGATAAAAACATTTTAAGCTTGTAGTGTCAACACAGTGAAGACACATCGGAGGCCAACGGGATCATTTCCGACGGTAAACTGCACAATGTTGAGACTCCTTGTAAAACAAGCAAGTTGCCCACAAAAAAAACCCTCTGCCGTTAAAGTATTGTTGTATTTTTCTTATGTCTTTAACTCTGGATTTGAATTAGAGGAATTTCAGAGAGGCTAATGGACTGAAAAAGTCGGTTGTCTTTGGATAAAAAAAGAAAAGATCCATCTTATTAAACAGCATTTTCTTCATCAGGATAAAGAAAATGGTTCACATGCTGAAATGATAGGGGAAAAAAAAAAGAACGAAAAAAGAAAAAGGAAAAAAAGGGGGGGGGGGAGGAAAAAAAGGGAAAACAAAAGAAGAAAAAGGAAGAAAAAAAAAAGAAATGATAGCGGCTCACTGACAATCTTTTAGGAGAAACACCTTGAAAGACACTTTTCCTTGCAGAATTGTGGATTTAACAACCTGTTATCTCTGAAAATGGTTCACATGTTGAAATGAAAGGGGGGGGGGGAGGGAAAAAAAGAAGAAAAAAAGGGGAAAAAAGAGGAAAAAAAGAAAAAGAAGAAGAAAAAGGAACAAAAAAAATTATTTTAGGAGAAACACCTTAAAGACACTTTTCCTTGCAGAAATTGTTGATTTAACAACCCGTTATCTCTGTCATTAAAATGCTTTTGGGAGATATCTGCTCACCCAGCGATCTCCTGCCCCCTACAGGGCTGGAGGACTACATGGCCCGGTACGGGGACGGCATACGGAGGGTCCTGGGCTCCTTCGGGCCAGTGCCCGACTTCTGTGGAGCCGGAGCCAAGGGCGTGGTGGAGGTAACCCGTAACAGGGTTTATGTTTATGTTTATGTTCATGCATTTGGCAGACGCTTTTATCCAAAGCGACTTACAGAGTAGACACAATATTACATTTATCATCACTATGACAATAAGCTATATAGAGGAGAAACACTGATCAGAGTCAGTGGTGAGATAGAGATAGAGGTAGAGGGACTACAGAAGGAGCTGTGGGGGG
>JABUIW010000023.1:0-22747 GCA_013363375.1 Menidia beryllina
TTGTTTTATTCTTGGATCAGGCTTTAAAGGGTTAAAAGGCTGTGAAACAGATCAGTGAGACTGTGACAGAGCTCTCTTTACCTTTAACGGTGACTTTGTGCTCTCCAGTGTTGGGATGAGTGAAAATCTCCACGTGGATGGACACCTCTCCCACGGCGTCGTCCACCCCGGAGCCTGCAGAGCGAGGGCGGCGTTACCACCGAGTACAGACCCCCACACGCCTCTGACTCTAACGCTTTAGTCTCAGACCAAACATAGACAGACTGTGCTCTCTGTTCTTCCTCCTCCTCCTCCCCCTCTTTCAGACCAACTCTGTTTCAGCTCCTCACGCTGAAACGGTTTTGGCCTTTCTCCGGGACGCGTCAGGAGGAATCAGAGTGCAGCACAGTGACCTGTCTGTGCACATGTTGTGGTCTCAAAGTGGACAATCGCACACACACAAAATCGCTATGAGTGGGCCCAGCTTTTATATGACATATCCACTTATCAGATCAAGTTATATTTCACGTCGTTTCACAGAACGGTGTGATTCAGCCACACGTCTTTTGGCTCAAAGCAGAGAGAAAATGGGCTGAATTCAGCTTTGAAGGTACTTTGCGCCCACTCATAGACGCCTTGTGTCTGGTAGGATGCAGAGAAGAAGACAGGGGGGAGAAGGCCCCCCCCCCCCCCCCCCCCTCCCCCGACACAGATCCGGTCAGGGCATGCTCTGATGGACACAGAACAGACAGGTAGAGACACCCACTCCTGGTAAAGACTCAACCAAGCATGGTAAGAGGCGGAGGCAAGACAAGGGCGGGCAGCCTGCTCTCAGATCTGAGGGTGCAGGAGGGAAAAATACCCTAAAAAACTCAAATCTGGAGGTCAGAACGAGCTCAACGGGAGGACGACTGCGACCTCTTGTGCGGTTTGATTTTCATTCGAGTCCAGAAGGATCCAGAGACAGATGGACATTCAGTTTTAACTCATTGGCTGCCAAAGACGTCTGTAGGCGTCTTTTATGTTTTTCAACGAAAGTGGCTTGGGGGACGATCTGCTAAAGCTTGTCCGTAAATATGGGCTTCTAGACAGAGTATGTAGTAACAAATTGACCCTCTAGGGGGCAGTGCCACTTTTGATGGGAGATGAGCATAGACTGTAGGCAAATAAGAAAAAGGTAACGGTTTGCTGTGAGAGAACATGTCGCCGGTGAGACGCAAGTCGAGGAAGAACGGAATAAGGTAGAAACACATTTTTTTTCCTGATGAAAGAAGAGAGTCTACTCTTTCTTTTGGTGTGTTCGGTGTTTACATAGTCATAGCACAAACTATTCTGTGGCTCTTGAAAAAAATCAGTCAAAATGCTCAAAAAACTCTGGCAGTATGGGACTCTCTGTTCTGAAAATGGCTGCCAGTCAATGAGTTAATGTTTTAATTAGTGCCCCCACCGTAGGAAGGCTGTCTTAGCACGACCACCGAAGGCATGTGCGCGCCGGGTTTCTAACCAGCCGCCCACTGAACGAGGTGTCTGTGGGAGTGGGGCGGCCGCGTGTTCCTGGCATGCAGCTCTCTGCAGCTCTCTGGGGAGCATGAGCGGATTGTGGGTCGAGCTGCCAACAGGGCTGAAGAGAGCAGCAGTCCTCCATCTGGACCCCTCTACTCTGTGGGGGACGTTTATGGAAGATGAGCAATAAAACTTTGCTGGCTTACGAAAAAAGCCAGTTTCTTCTCTAACATAGAGCAGTCAGAGGTGCATAAATTCACACTCGACTTCCTCGTTTCTCAGCCACCGATAAGCCGGCCTTCACTCACACTCCAATCCACACTGTGCTTTCATCCTGCATTAATAATCCACTCTGACGTGGTGGAAAAAACCTATTCGGAGGAATCCGTCTGACCAGAGTTAATTTGCTCCCTCGTTCCAGTCAGAGACATTCTCTTTCTTTACCAGGAAAGCTGCACACGAGCAGATCTGGGTTCTACGCCAGGACGCCAAATCTCAGGAAAACACAACAAAGGTCTTCAGGTATCTGCACAAAGCCAAGAGATCTGTAACTAAGAGGACAAGCTGGAGCTCCTCTGCAGGAAACATCCAAAAAGCAGATCTCATTCGGTCATAAAATTATCTTTTTAAGTCAGAAAATCAGCTGGTGGAAAATGATCTAATTAAATGAGAAAAAAATATGATTTCCATGTGTAGTCAGCACTTCTGTACTACCGTAATAAAAAAAAACCCTATAAGATGTTTAAACTGAGACATTCTTTGTTAAAATCTGTATTTCAAGTTTTAACGTTGAAGCCAATGAAATGCTTTGAATGAGTTGGGATCCAACACGTTCTGATTTCAATTTGAAATAAAAACTTTTTACTGCCTTTTAGTTGTTCCTATGTGCTTTCGAACTGCATCCAGCTGCATACATACTGTAAACAGAGTCAATCTGATTTTAATAAGCCTTAACAGTCAACAGTGGATTTTCCTGTTTAGATTTGAAAAGGATTTCTATTTCTGGTCATGTGTTTGCCTTATTTCTATACTTAAACTTAAAGAAATGGCCATTTCTATAGGAATTTGCTTCCTATGACATCTCTATTTGTAGGATTTAGGTCTGTGTTTGAACTGAATGTCTATCAGTCTTCGGTCCTTTTACGCTCCAATCTGTCTGTCATACGATCCAAGAGGCAGAAGCTCAGATGAGCAACACGAATCCCAGATGGCTGAGTTTTCTTGATTCTTTCTCTCAAAAAGAGACAATTCATATCTCAGAGATTCAGACCACATTTAAACAGCTGTCTGAGAAAGAAAGATAAATGTACGCTGGCGTCTAAATGTCAACATCAGGGTTCCATTTCAAACATAGTTATTTAGCTTATTAAGTTGTCTCCAGCCTTCTCAAATCCCTCCCACTGGCCTTTCTCCACCAGAGAAAAACACGACTTGTGGGAGACTCACTTTGGACTTCTTTCCTGGCACCATAAACAATTTCACACTCAGCTGTCTCGGACGGCTTTGAAATGGAAATCGTGCAGTTTTTAAATAACCACCGGAGCTTTAAAGGGCACACACACACACTAAGGCCTATTGGAGACAGTCAGATCTGTGCTATCCTGACCAACAAGGACAGAAATCAGACCACCTGAGCTGAGGGATGGGCCTCCTCTCTCATCACTGTGTGGGCGTTTGTGTGTGATGATAACTAGGCAAGGGCAGGGAGCCCTCCCAGACTAAAACAGCCCACAGCACATCCTCCTCTGGGTAATAACTGCCCCCCTTTTCATCTCCAAAACAGGGCCAGTCGTCTGAAGAGAGGGGATTCCCTCTTCGGTCCTGGCTGGAGACAGATAACACTCATTGCACACACACGTCCCGCTCTGCCCTCGGGCGTCTGGGCCCATCATGCTGCATCAGAGGTCCTTCACACTGGGATGCGTTTCCAGGGCGATTCCGGCCTGATGTCTGCACGTCATGCGTGTGCGTGTGCTCATACATACTGACCCGGGCGTATGTATGTATTCCGCTCAGCTCCGGGAGCTCGTCCAGACATCAGCGTCTCATGCATGAACGCGTAACGTTCTTACTGCTGTGATGGGCATGTTTGTACATCTGTGTGTGTGTGTGTGTGTGTGTGTGTGTGCAGTCGATGCATTGCACTTGTTTGTTGGGATGAGTTTGAGCAGGCAAGGGGAGTGTGGAGGGGGGGGTTAGGATGCATATGGGGTTTGGGGGGTGGAAGGTGGAGGGGGCCGGGCTTTGGTCTGGAGGCTTTCTGGTGGTCCTGGTTGTCTCAGGCCCCTCACAGCCTGAGTGCCACATACCCTTTTCTGGGTAAACATCCTCACTAGTGGTGAATCTCACCCCCTTCCCGCCGAACACTGGCCCACGGACGGGAGGAGGGAGGAGGCCAGAAGAGGAGACACATGTAGAAACATGAAGTTTGCAGAGATTACAGAGTCACAGAGCAGAAACATAGACCAACAGGTAGAAACATTGAGCCTGTGAATCGCTGTTTTTAGCGGCGATGCTAACGTCACGCAGCTTTTCTGCTGTAAAACAACCCGATGCGGCCTTCAAAAGCTGGTGGCGCTACTCTCTGTGTTTCTGCAAACCAGTGATCGAGAGAGTTTGCGTTTTTCTTAGAAAGCTGAGAAAATATTGAGCGGAGAGACACTTACAGCTTTGGGAAAGTCTTCACACAGAACAGAGCAGAGACAGACACATAAAGCAAAGAAAGCTCAAAATGAGCAAATAAAGAGGCTGTGAAGAAAAGATTAGAAGAAGGGAGGACTGTGGGAACACTGTTGGATTACCTTGTGCGTTCTGCGACTGTACGAAAGTCTTTATTAGCTTGTCGGTGGCCTGTGTGTAGAGGGACAGCGCGTAGTGCAGCGACTGCAGGTCAGGACTCTTCTCCAGGAAGGTCTTCTTCAGACCCACCCCGCCAGCATGGAAATATTGCTAAAATACAAAAAAAGTCTATTATAAATCCTGTTTGGAGTTTTTTAAATCATTTTTACAAGCCAGGGAACATCTTATGTGTCCAACAAGTGCTGATTACAGTTTTATTTGGGGGGATTTTGATATTAGTTTGGCTATTCTTTTCTGATTAAGAGCAAGAAACAAACTGAAATTGTTTGTTATTTCTGGACATATTTAGGATTTAAAATTGCAGGGCTTTGCAGGAGTCCTGTTCTGGGAAAGGGAAAAAAATCAATGAAATATGTGATACATAATCAGAGAAAAAAGGAACCACAGAGGCTGCAGGCTTTCTATTTATGTTCAGCCTTTATTAAATTTCTATTCTTCTTCATTTGGGTTTTTTAAATACACTTTTCATATCTGAAAAGCAGCTTTTTAATGCTCTTAAGTCAAATGTCCTCATTTTTCCACATGTATACCTTTATGTAACGCTCATTCATTTTTCTAACGAATTTCTTCATGGCTGTGCATGTTTTCTTGTGAGTTTTCTAATTCCTTCACATATTTACTCTACCTAAGACACTCCTCTGGTTCCATATATATCGTTAAGAACATTAGAATGACTTTCTAATATCCACCATGCAAATATCACTATGCCAGGCTTCAAACTGATGAAGCTCTAGCTGCAGAATTGAAGTCATAAACTCCTACGGAGCTATTAAAAAAGGGGCTAATTCTGGTGTTATGCAAGTAGAATAGAAGAGATTAAAAAAAGACCTTATTTCATACTCCTGTGATACCACGTGGAAACTTATTTAAAATGAAAACCTTCATTTTAAAGCTTCTTGGCTCAATATTGAAGGTTTTCAGGCTCTTTCTCACATGGAAATAATGTTCCCTGTGAATTGAGAGCTCTTACTCTGACTGTTTAATATATCTATGATTAACTCGCCGTGCGATGAGGTGTGAAACATTTGTTTTACCTTGATGGTGTCCAGAGCCAGCTCGATCACAGCGCACTGCTTGGGTGTTAGTGCTTTGGCTTCCTCCCGAACCATGTGCTCCTAAACGTCAGGAGAACGGCCACACAGAGCAAAACTCATCTTTAGTTCCTGCTCAGTGTGAGAGTCAGGCCCAGGGTGAATAAAACAAACCGTACCTTGAGCTTGGACAGCTGCCCGAGCTCTTTGGCAGCGTTAAAGATCAGCTGCGTGCCCTGGAAGAGACGGAGAGTGGAGGGGAAGAAGGGGGAAAGAAGAGGAGGAGAGTTTTGTTACTATCATGACTGAACGGGGCAGCGCTGTACGGCTTATTTTCACACAGAGGACGACAATGTTTCTGACAAAAACACACACACTCAGAAACAGTCACCCTAAGCCGCTTTGGGGGTGCCGGGGTACTTTTTCCTGCAAGGGCTGCTATCGCACATTCGGTTCTACCCATTCCGTAAAACCACACAAACAAACAGCACGAGGATCTCGGAGCGAGGGAAAGAAAGAAGGTGGGTTTGCGTACTTAAGAGCAAAGAGGTTCACACACACTCACGCTAGTAGCAGCCGTACAGTTACACTGAGGTGAGTGAAGGGATTTGCAGTTTAAGGCTAATCCAGTCCTCTGATAAGAGACTCTATCTGTCAGTGCAGCCCCTTCTGATCTCCTTATTCTCTTCTTATTCTTTGAGTTAGGAGATATCATTTTACACGAAATCCTATGGAGCTCCAGTAAACTGTAGCTATAATCCACCCAAAAAACAAACAAAAAAAGTTTTTTTAACATAAAAAAGTCACGAATTGTACCCGACTTGCATTAAAATGGCCTTTCCTGATTTACTTGCACCACTCCATTAACAGCCAGTCCCAAAAACAAAAAGAGCGGATTTACAATCCACAATCAAACTCCCAAATCCAGCCGTATAAGTTTAAGTTAAACTAGGAATGTACCGTTGGGTCAAAGTAGTTTTACGGCATGCAAACAGCACCACTGACTTTTGCATAAACGGGGACAAAAGTCGATATTTCTGCTGCTTTGTCGGACTGAGAGACGGGGACACAGAAAGGAGACATAGAGGAGAGAGACAAGACACATTGATCTGAAGGGTTTAGTCCTTACATCGCTGTGAGAAGCACTCTTCAGCCTCCCCTGGAAAGAGAGCACGCGGTTAATACATGAAGCAGCGGCCCTCCCAGCTGTGAGGTCACTCTCACTGGTCAGGTGAGCGTGGGCGACAAAACGTGCACGTGCGCTTTGTAAAAATCTTTACAAAAAGACCCTCCTCAATGCCAAAACTAACATTTTCAGTCCATAAATCATTTTGCTCTCAACGGCAAAATTAGTATTCTGTGTCACAAACGGCTTTGACAAATTACTGGCTGACAAAGCAGAATGAAGACAAAATGGAAAGAAAAAAAATAAGATGCATACAAATATGCAGGTGACATATTTGCTTTTTCTGTGTAAAACGTCATTTTTCGTGATGTACAGATCATTTATAATAGAAAAAGGTGTGTTGGGAGGTGAGGTTGGGGCCTGAATTTGTCCTTTTTCAACTAAAAAGAGAAAAAGAAAGTAGTGGACATAAAAATGACAAAAATGTCTTGAGTTGAGATAGTAATTAAATATTTTTGTAAATACAAGAATAACTCAATAACTGTACATCTAAAATGGAGCTGACATTAGCATACCGACTAGCCTAGCATAATGCCTGCTATCAGACCAATACTTTCCCCATGTGAACAAAAAACAAAACAGGACATTTTTTAAACAAAAAAGGCAAAAAATTAATAAACTTTGCAAAGTTTAGAGTTGTAGGTAAGAATATCAGCTGAAAGTTATGCATTAAGTCAATGTTTCCTCTTTTAAGCAAAGGTAGCTTTAGCTTCTTATTTAGCATTAGCTTCCCATTAGCTTCTTATGGGAGCTTAGCCAACCTACTTCTACAATTTTGGGGAAAATATTCAAAAGCTCCTTTCAGAAAGGAACCCTGAAAAACACTTTAAAGCTCTGAGATCTCAAATGACTCCTGTGCAATTTGGTAAAGCTGTTGAAAACCAAATCCAAATCATTTCTGTATTCTTACTGTAACGAGTGGAGAAACTACGATATACAGCCGGTCAGAATAAACACACAGAGGGCTCTTTAATGTGCTCTTACATCCTGGAGGTGTAAGAAAAAGTATGAAACAAACTAAAAAAGTGAGCATGAATGAGTGCATTTCATATATTCCATCGGGTATTAACACAGTTTTTATATTTTGACACATAATAAAGGCTGTTTGACCAACAGCAACCCATAGCAATAAACAGCTTTATATATCTATATATAAAGAAAAGGTAACACTTGGTGCATCAGGACTGATCAGGATACAGTCAGAATACGATTTGGTACAACAGAACATGAAACCAAACCAGGACAGACCAACAGGACAGGTCTGCAGAGACAAACAGGGCAGTACAGTGTTGCACAGTGTACTGAGAGAGGGACTGTGGGGTTGAAATAGATCAGATGCAAGCAACAAACCCACAGTAACGGGTGGGAGGGGCAGGACAGAGCTCAAACAGGTAGGAGAAGTGAAGACAGAGGAGGAGGAGGAGGAGGAGGAGGAGGATCAGAGCGGGCAAAAAGAGAAGGACTGGAGGTGGGTCAGGACACCGGATACCAAGCCACCGAGAGATCAGAGTCACCCCACCAGTAGTCCCAGTAGCAGGACACAATGCATGAGCTGAAACAAGGCAACACCAGGCGCAAGAGAGGAGTACCGTTTCCTGTTTGAGGAGGGGAAGAAGAGACAGCGGAAAAGGGGGCACTGACTGGAGAGCATCGCTGAGGGGGGGAGCGGGACCTATGGAAAGGACTCAGGAATGCACCATGCTTCTGCCCTCTCACTGAGAGGCAGAGTTGGAGGAGAGAAGAGAGATGGGACAGGTCAGAGAGCTGAGGTTGTGACAAGTGGGGGGGGGACAAGACGGGGGAAGAACAGGGGCAGCCACATATAGCAGAGAACCAACCACCGTGGACTGACAGACAGACAGACACGCAGGAGTGCTGTACTTACAATCATCTGTGGAGGGAGAGCGGTGGGAGCAGGATGTAATAATAATCACAACAACAACCAGAGAGAAGGGTCAGTCAAGCTGCAAAGAGCCGCACACCAGTCAAAAACACACGCTGGGGCCCCCGGGCTGGAGCCACATGGTCCAATCGACACCTATCTGGAGCAGTGGCTGCATGCAGGTAGAGCACTTCCAACAAAATCTCCGCCTGATATATAGAATAAATACTTGGAATTTTCCCAGCAGCTTAAATTGAGGTAACTACCCTAAAAACAAAGTTACAACAATGGCGTTCGTTTGATTTGATTGTTTTTTCCTCCTCTCTTAAAAAGGCCCTCCTGGAATAAACCAGCACTTTTGATACTGATAAATAGAGATTTCGCTTTTATTAACAGTGATATGAGGCTCTTTAGTCAATAACCAAACATAAATAACACGTATATAAGAAACGAAACGTAAAATAAATAAAGAAAAGAAACACAAGAGGCTGCTTTCCATAATGTATCAGTCCTTTTGAAAGTGGGCCAGATCCTCTGGGCAAAGAAATCTCTGCCGGTCTGCTGTGAGTTACTCAGAAAGCAGGAATCTCTCCAAATGGTTGTTGTCTGACATACTGGAGAGCAGCCATGAGCTGATGTTAGAATGATATGGTGCAATCCTTTATTTCTTTCTTTTGCACTGTTCTTAAGAGTTTCAGCTTGATTGCTTGAATGAATGAAGGCACTGGAGGGTTGGGGGGAAGGGGGGGGGTGCTCAGAAGAGAATCAGATGGTTTAATCATTGTTTATACAGAGCCATCTTGAATCGCAACACACACAAAATGTCTCCCTTTCCCTTTCCTTGTTCTCGACCTTCTTCGTCTGAGGCTGCCGTGGAAACTACGTGTGTGTTATTGCATGTTTGTGCACGTGTGCGCTTACACAGTTTACATAGTTTGCATGCTTTGTGTTTGGAGCTGCGTTGGAATTCAAATGGACATTTCAGCTCTGTTCGTGGACACAACTTCATCTGAATTTCCAGAAAAACTTGAGGTGACTGTGTGATTTTTTTCAATTTCTGGTGTGTTTGCACCTCTGTAACTGTCTGTGTCCGTGCACTTTTTGTGTGTGTGCGCGCTCACCGTTTGGTCCGTGAGGGGCGGCAGGACGATGGTCTTCTCCATGGTGTTCATCACCAGCTTCCACAGCTCCTTCAGCACGCGTTTCAGCACCGTCTTCTCACAGATCTTAGCGAACAGAGTCAGGCTGGAAAAAGAGCCGTCGGAGAGGTTCAGAGTCAATCAAACCGAGTAGGAACGTGTCTCAGATACTGAAATTTTCCAAACGTGGATGGCTCGAACGCCATGTTGCCTCACTTGCTGTCCAAAAACTCCATGATTGGCTGGAGGACGTTGTCGGCATCTTGGGCCACGCTGCTGGCATTCCCCACGTTCGATGTTCCCTTCACTTGAGCCAAGATGTCTCCCATCTGCTTCACGTTCTCCTCAATGTGAGGCTGGAAACTGTGAGGGACGAGACGCGGGCCTTTGTGATTCGTGCGGCACAAAGTTTGCAGAGCGAGTTCATGCAGGAGGCAGCGACGATTTCCCACCTGACCGCGAAGACCCGGCTCAAGTCGTCCATGACGTTGTTGAGCTTGACCTGCAGGTCTTTGAGGATGTCGCTGGCCTCCACACACAGCTGAGTCAGAACAGGAGAGGATCAGAACACATTTGGATTGTTAGACAGACGGACACATGCTTTTCACTCAGGAAAATCTATTTGTATCCATGTATCTAGAGATTGTAAAAAAAAAATTTTTTTAAAGATCTTTTCAGGAAATCCAATAAGAGATTATGTATAGATAGATGTACAGATAATTTAGTTAAGTCTCTGCTTTGTGATATGTTCAATTTTTGCTGGAAAATTACAAGCAAATCAATCAAAAGGTAAGAAAAAGGCTTCCAGGACCCAAAGTAAAGCCCGGAAAGAGAAAGCTTTCTTTATTTCCTTGGATTTCTAACCACTAAACAGCCTCTTGTAAAGACTCTGAACATTCACAGTAGTTTATTACACTGGTTTTGTGCCTTTTTTGTGCCCTAAAAATTGTGTGTTACGGAGGTACACGTCCACTTGTGAGACTCACCAGCTTTGCTTTGAAATCAAATCACTGTTGACTTTGATTAAGTGATAAAGCAAATGCTTCTCAGATGAAAACAATACTGAAATGTTATTATGGACCCTCGGGGGACACAGAGCCTCGTTTGTCATCAGATACAGAAACACTCACGTCTTTTCCACCCATGGCCTCAAACATCTTCTCCAGCTGAACCCTCAGCTGCTGGATGTTGTTGATCAGGATACAGGGCTGAGGAGAAACACACCAGCTCACGTAAGAAAGCTTTAAAACACTTCTGTTTATGCACACAACCCCTGGAAATAGTAGGGCTCTTCTTCAAAAATCATTAAAAAGCCAAACAACCAAATATGTCCAAAAAAAAAAGAAGAAACGTTTAATGGCTGAACATTATCTTTGCAAAAGAAAAGTCAATAAAATTACAATTCAGAGCAGCACAAATAATAGAATCACCATGCTTTTCAATTTCCAAGAACAAATACCTAAAAATGTCTACATATGCACATTTTATGAGAGCAGAAAAAGGAAAAATTCGATGGTGACCAAGAAAGATGTCAAATAAACATGCTTCTAGAGCAAAAAATCACAGGAAAAGAAATAAAAAACAAATGGCTTGGCAAACCAAACTGTATGAAACCAGCTGCAGTTAATGAAATTTAAATAAAACATTAAGGTAAAATGAAACAAAACAAAAGTCTGTGACGAGGTTTATTCTTGAAAAACTGCTGGAGAATAAGTCTGGATTAAACAAAAGCAGAATGCTCACCTGAAACGAGCATCGTTAGAGTTACTTTGCTCCCACTTTTACACATTTAAAACAAAGCTCACCACTCACCACTTTCTCCATCGTAACGTAGTTGGCAAAGAGTTTGGAGATGATATCAGCGTAGGACAGCAGGACGTTGCTGATGGTCTGGAGAACAGAGCAGAGGAGAGACAAATGGAGATCCCCTCCTCACATCCTGACATAGAAAAATCCTTTTGCTCTACAGGAAACCCACCTTGGCAAATCTCTTCATGTAGTGCCCCACGATCTGTGGGTCCGGACACTCTAACTTCCTGATGATCTCGAAGCTTTGGTTGAGCTGGGAAAACACGTCCACCACCGAACAGGAGAAGAGAGCGTGTTCTGACGTGACCTGGAACTGCGGGGGGGGAAACCAGGGGTTAAATTTAACGGAGACAGAAGCCTTTGAGTAGCAGGTGAGAGTCTGGGATTCGGCGAAGGAGAGCAGAACATGACCCGAGTCGGACTCAGACCGTGTAGACAGAACACATCAGGCTGTCAGTTTGCTGTCCGGTGACAGGGGGGAGCACCTGTCTGTCTCCATGTAATTGGCCGTAGGTTAGAATCAGCTCCAAAACTGGCGAGAGGTGAATGTGGGTGGACTCAGGCAGGGGTCTGGATAACGAGCTCAGGAAGAAACCCGCCCAGAGGTGAGGTGATTAACTCTGAATATCCTGCTGTAAAAGGCCTATTTTCCTCATTGATATCATGTATGTGGTTTTTAACCCTATAATGCTAAATGTGTCATATCTGATTCATACGGTTTCTGAAGTCTTTTGGAGTCTTTCTGCATCATTCAGTGGTAAAAGCTTTGCTCAAACCCCTGTTGTACACATTCAGATATACCTGATAACAGCCAGTAGAAGACTACACCTAGATATATTTTTGACTTATTGCACGCTAATTTGATCAAAATAATTTCTGTTTTTTTTTCTTCATATGTTGTTGAGGGGCCAAAGAACGACTTCAGACTAAAAAAATCCAATATTCTTCCTGTTTTTCTTGTTTCAGGCCTCAAGGTGATAATAATGTTTTTATAAATTTCAGGGAGATGTTTTATCTGTGCACAGACAACAGTTTTAATAAAAAATAGGGGGTTTATAAAAGTACTCCATCCAGATATACCTGATAACAGCCAGTAGAAGACTACACCAAAATATAATTTTGACTTATTGCATGCTAATTTGATCAAAATAATCAGGCTTTAAAGGGTTAAAGAATGTGTGTTGCTGCTGCTGTGCTTCTTCTTCTGTTTCTGACGCTGGCAGAAAAAAGGCAAAGAGGAGAGTGGGAGGCAGAGCAGCGGGGAGGACCAAAGTTTTGGCGATAGCTGGGAGTCAGACAGCGGAAGCACAAAGGGATGGATTACAGCTATTGTGCCTGAGTATCAACAGTGACTCAGCACTTCCCGCTGATTAAGAAAGGAGCTGCAAACTTTTACCCCGTCTTTCTTGTCTCTTTCCAAAGCGCCGTGCAGGAAGTCACGGGAGACCTCCTCGTTCTCGTCCAGCCACTGGATGACGAACGGCTCGAACCACCTGCAGAGAGCAGCAGCTTTACCACCAGCAAACCACCAAGAGTTTCTTCAAAAAAATTTTCTCTTCTTTTGCAAAAGAAGCTGCTACTCACGCCGGGTATTCAGGCACCCTGCTCTTGAAGAAGGGCAGGTCTTTGCAGTACTCGTTGTACAGCCACTTCACCTTGAAGTGCAGGTTCATGTAATCTGCACTCTTGCACAGGCGGTTCTTCTCGTGTTCTTAAAAGAAGGAGATGGAGGACATAAATCCAAGAGGAGTGATCTCTCATATTCAGTTCCCACAGATGGGATGTGTTGCTTTGTGAAGTAGCATGTATTCAATTAAACACTCCACCTACGATCCCTTACATAGACTAAAGTATTTAAACAACACCTTTGAATTTGAACTAAAAACTGCACTATGCAAGGTTTTTTAAACGGGTTTTTAGTGAACAAAGCCATTGAGATACACATTTGCACACATTTCCATGCCCTCTGAGTTTAGAAGACTGATTTACACTCACCCTCCATCGCATACTTCATATCCTGAGCAAACAGGTTCCACATCACTTCAGCACTGATTTTTCCCACATTGAGCTCCTGGGGAAATCTAAATGGAGAAGAAGAACACACGTGAAACTGAGTGGATGAAAGCCTGAGCAGGTGGTTTAAGTGTCACAAACTTAAGCTGAATCTAACGTGATTCATGAGATAAAGAAAAATCGAAGCGTACTGATTTAGGCAGGGGGTGTAGGAGTTCTTGTCCTCCTCTATGATGGAGACGATGAGTGTGATCAGCTTGGACCAGAAGTCCAGGTTCTTGATGCTGGGTCCCTGCTCCTCTGGGGGCACAGCGCCCTGCTTGGCCTGCAGAAACATAACCAGAGCGAACACTGTATCAGACTTTTTGGGAAACATTTGGATGCTTTCCACTTTATTTGCAATGCATGCTGAGAAGATGAGTAAAGTTTTGGGTATCACTTGAAGGCATGATAACTCTGAATATTTTAGTCTGGATAGGCAAGAAGAAATAAGAATAAAAATGTGAAAACTCATTTTAGAAGCTTATTTAGATTGGCCACATTCATTCGGTGCTATAAAAAATCTGATTCTACATCAATGCTTCTTTTCTATAATGTCATTTGCATGTTTGATGTCATGACTCATCAGGCTGGAATGATGACACATAAATAATTTCACTGCAGAGTTCGGCCCAATTAATATTTGCTTGGAGTTTAACTCTCCTTAAATCTGAAAACTTGAATTAAATTAATGTTACGACACTGTATGGGCTCATTCAAACAATGGCTTGCCGTCTACATCAAATATAATACCGAGTCTTTGAGGCACAGCCTAAGGCCCGTAAAGGTATTTCCGCCTAATTTGCTTTACTTAGAATAACTGCAGACCCACATCACAGCTTAATGTAAGCGTGGATGGGTTCTCGTTGAGTCTGGATAATGATACTGGTGGTGGCTGTTTGAAATTCACAGAGGAGGCTTTCAGAGGGTTTCTGCGAGTTTAGGAAAGCTTTGTTGAAATGCACTGCAGGAATGAAGGCTGGATGCACAGACTGTGAGGATAATGAGATGTCGCCCCTCAGGCACATGCATGCACGCTAAGAAGAAACTCCTCTCCAACTTTAAAAAAGATAACAATGAAATTCAGAGTGAAAAAAAAACACTCACTCATAAGCCACCCTGAAAAATCCTACAAAATGTTCTAAATTCCCCTGCAATGTCTTTATTGCTTGTCAGTGAACTGGCTATTGTTTCCTTTTGCCATGGCAACAATCAGATTTAGGTGCTCGCTTCCCAGAGTCACGACAGACTTTTATGTTTGGAGGACAAAAACAGACGCACGTCTAAGACTCACTGTGAGGGAAATCAATACATGTATAATCACTTTCTTCACTTCTCTAGGGAAAGCAGATATTCCGAAGGTTCTTTTTCTTTCATGGGACTCTTTTCTCTTTCAGGGTCTTAGAGAAAGTCTCCTCATATGTTATCTCTTAATGTTTTGTCTGGGGGATTGTTTGGTACACATGCAAATTTCATACTTTACTCCTTACCTCAGACTCAGGGGTATAAAATGCACTATGATTTGTTTGACTTTAGATCGGCTCGGTACGTCATATGAACCACTTGTATGGTGGTGCTGGTTGCTCTCACTTCATGAAGTTTTCCCTTTTAATAAACCTCTATTTCTTACTCACTTGGACAGAGTAAGACTTTTGCTTTAGAATAGAATTTCCACAACACACACACTCGGCCCTGTGCTGTTTCTCCTCACCGGGTCTGTCTGGTACTCCCGACTGTAGAGCTCATGGCAGTTATTAAAGATGTACTCGTAGGTGGAGTTGAGGCAAGCTTTCACACAGTCCTTCACTACCTGACTGGCTCTGGGTGGAGACTGGAGCTCCTGGACCTGAACGCACACAAAGAGACGAGACACAGATGATATCCGAAATAATCTCAATCACACAATAAGTAGAAAATCTTTCGGCTGTGTTTCTATTTTCTATGCGGACCAAAGCATTCAGCCAATAACCCACCGAAGATGACTTATTACACATCTATTTAAGTCAATCTGAGCTGTCGGTGGATAAAATGGAGAAGAACTGACTGACGTGGAAAGAGGAAGTCTGTACCTTCATTCTGAAGAAGGTGATACTGGTGAGAAGGTCCACTGTGGACTTGAGGTCCTGGAGCCTTTCAGGACTGCTGGCTGGAAAGTTGTTCTGCAGTGAGGCGAAAGTAGAAAAAAACAACATACAGAGAGCTGCAACACACAGAATAAAGATTGCAATGTGAGATGAAAATAACCTTACCCGGTACATGGACAGGTCGATCCTCAGAGAGTTGTGCAGCTGATCTAGAAGTTTCACGAATCGCTCTTTCTGTGGGTTACAAAGTGGCAAAAAACAACAATCTCAGAAGCTCAGGTCGTTGAGCAACAACACCAGAAGGAAACAGGTTTATTGAATAAGGCTGTTAACTACGGATCTGCTGAATGGATGTCCATTAGCCTCACCCCGAAGTTGGAAGCGGCGAAGCGGTCGGAGGCAGACACGTTGTTGGTGGCCTGGGTGGTGTGTGCGTAGTAGGCATTGATGTTGGCCAGCAGGGTGCTCATCACAGCGGGCACTCCCGGGCACATGTACTTAGATGACAAGCAGGCAAAGTGGCTGCAAACGAAGGGGACAAGCGTGTCAGCAAACTGTGGATATTAGCATCTTAGAGAGATTAGCAAACCAAAGCAGGCAGCATGCAGCAGCGACAGTGGGAGGCTCTTAGATGTAGCATACGTCATGGCCTGGTAAATGGACTCCACGCCGTAGCGCATGGCAAACTCGTCCACTATCTCCTGGGGAGTCTCCTCAAAGTAGACCTTCCACGCATCGTCTCCTTTAGCGTCGGGGATCTTGACCACACCGTTATTCTGGATGTCGGTCACATAATGGAAGAGGTTCTGCAGCAGAGAAAACAAATCAGGGATCAGAGAGGAGAAGGCAGGAGGGAGAGAAAAAGGAGGCAAAGATACAGGATAAAGGCTTAAGACTTCATTTTTATGTTGAGTTTAAGCGTGACACATTTTAAAAAAACATTTAATTGCCCACTGCAAGTTCTCAGTCCGTTGTGTCTGTTGGCTGAGCAACATGAAAAGCCATAAAACTACAAGGCCAGCAGAAGACATCATTTAAGCCATAAAACATAACACCGCCATAAAACACTGAGCGAGGTTACAGGTACTTATGTGGAGCAATAAGTCGGCCGTTTGTCGGTTACGGTCCGGCTAATGTGCTCTGTGGAGTAATGACCAGCACAGATCTGTGATTGGTCCAGTTTTCTGTGCAGAGCACAGGTGTGTCTGATGTCTCTGTCTTTTGCAAGTGTACTTGTCTTTGTAGAGCAAAGCAAACTTCAGAGTATTAACCTGGAATGGATCGATTATGAAACCAACCGTGAGGCAGATTATCCTGTTCTCAGTGGCTCAGTGGGTCAACTGAGCTGAGGAATGCACTGCTGGAAAACAGGGTTTCCCACCATAATAGTTCTCATTCCCGGACCACTTCAGTGCGTTTCAGCCACAAAAGGTTTTTGGTAAGGAACCAGTTACCAGTTGGGTTTGAATGAGAGCATTAAAACCGAGATGAGGGGTGGCCTTGTGCTAAACTTGTTAAAGCCGAGGAGTCAAACAGCAACAAGAAAGCAACCTTTTAACTTCTCCTTTTGACATCCGAGGGGAATGAAAGCTGTCTGCCGAATGACTTTGGAATCAAACTGGTTCCCTGGTGGCTGGAAAATCCTGAGTGTGAGATGTAACAGAGCAAAAAGACTCGGAGAGAACCGAAGCCTTGCCGTTCGTAATGGCCCACAGAGAGAATAAAGCCGTACAGCCTCGCTGCTGATTGGCTCTTTGTGTTGAGGTGCAGACAAAAGGTTTTGCATTGAAACTCCTCCAAATGTCCATAAACTGACATCAGAACTGTTGTGTTTTTGTTATTTTACATGTTGTTTAACCATGCTCTCCAAGTTTGACGTGTAAATGGTTCATGTTTCACCTCAAAGCTATTTTCCAGCATGGATTTCTAACTGGCTTTGCTCAGTAGAAGATGCTTATAGAAAGACTGAGTTTACCTCGTGCAGGCAGGTGTACTGAACGTGATACGGGGCAACCGTCTCCTCTCCTTTGATCTCCACACTAATGTGCATGCGAATCGCCCCAGAGACCGCCGACTTGTCCGTTCGTTTGTCTGCCAAAAGCACAAAACGTTGAATGATTTTAATCACAGACCATAACTGCTTAATGGATTTATCTGACCAAAGCGACGAGAGGCCGTGGGGATATTACGGTTCAACCTCTGAGGAGCAACGGCCCAACTGACCCAGATTGTACCAGACGTCCATCTCTCCACTCAGGGTGCGGACCTCAATGATGGTTTGCCCCAGGAAGTCGTCGGACTCTCGTTTGAACTTCTGCTTCACCCGAGACTTAATGTCGTCGTCCTCGTCCCAGACTCGCACCTTAATGCGGTCTGAGGAGTTGTGACACTCACTGTGATCCAGAAGTGAGTCACAGAAACCAAGGAAAGACAGTTACACCTCACTTTGACAATATTTTCATATGAAACAAAAAAAGGCTAGTCAATTTATTGAATATGTGAGATGGTTAATATAATCTGCATTGATTGTACATTAAAAAGTGACAAAACAACTAAGCATGTTCAGTCAGAGGCTTCTTCACCTGACGTCTTTCAAAATGAGCTGCTATTAGCTTTATGCTGCAAAGCCTCACTACCAGGCACCTTTAGGTATTTTTAAATTAAACTCTCAGATATGACACGGCATATTTCCCTCTGCACCTCCATGTGTTTCACACGACTCACAAGTTAAACGTTTCCTCCCAGACTGGATTGAGGTTGCCATAGATGGTCTTGGTCCTCTTTTTGGTCTTTCCCACCTGGACCGTTACGTAAGGATCACTGGAACCGGTTTTATCTTTGGCCTGCAGACCTTGAGCACACAGCACTGGGAAGATGGAGAAGGGGGGTCATTAGGTATTGTATGACAAATAAATGAGGTGATGCAGTCACTCCATGCTGGCCAGATGCCTTCACAGCTGCTGCCCTGAGCCTGAACCACCCCCCCCCCCCCCGCTCACCTGTGATGCTGATCTTGGCCGACCATTTTGATGTTCCGTCGAGCACGCTCTGCTTGATCTGCTTCATGTGGGTGACGTGGGTGGCCTTGAGGACTGAGAATACCTCCTGGATGAGCTCAAAGATCTCGGGTTTGTTCCTCTCGCGGATCTTCATGCGGTCCTTCAGGACCATGATGATGTTCTGGGTTCGGTCCTCGGCTCCATGTTTGGAGCTCTTCTCTGCTGCTCCTGGTGAGCAAGACAAGCAAAGCAACAAACACGTGGAATAAGCATCCAAAAGTAATACGGTAGAAGACAGAGGTCATTATGATAAATTGAGAAAATTCATCAGAGAATACATTTCCAGAGAGTGTTTGGAAAGCCTGTCAGAGATAAAAGAATTAGATCTATTTCATAAAAAGACCCCCAGAGTAATAAAAAACGGAGCAAACACTAGGCAGAAAGAGAGGTGGATGACAACAAAAGATGAATGGCTTTTAATATGTCCCCAAGAAAAAAGGGAAAGAAGCAATTCAAAGGTGGAGTGGTAGATCAATTTGGGCTTGGCAGTAATAAAATGAAGAGAAAATAAATGGAATTGCGTTGTTTTTCTCTGAGCTGCAAAAATAGAGCCAACAGAGAAGAAAATCTAGAACATACATGTTCATAAATGAAAGGAGGGACATGGGATATTTAAAAGTAATTTTACTCTAGCATTAGCAAGCATTAACCCCCCCCCTTGCCAAAAGAAACCAACCCTAGCACTTCACCACAGCTGGTCTATTCTTTACAGATGGTGTAAGATAGAAAGTACGAGAAAAGAATCAGGTCAAGCTATCCAGAGCTAAAACTAAATCAGGAAAAAAAATGCAAACTCTTCCCTAAAGTAAACTTTGCACATGAGAAAGCACAGACTTATTTTTCCAGTGACTATCATCCCATCATTAGAGCACTTCCTGATTTGAAACTGTTGGGAAACGCGTCTCTTACTTTGCAGGCAGTCGGCGTTGAGCAGGTCCTGGCACTTCTCGTGGCACTTGACTCCACATTCGGTGCAGCGCATGCCCTGGCGGGCGATGCCCCACAGCAGACCCTCACACTCGTAGCAGTACGTGGGCGTGGTGGCCGTCCACACCTCAAAATTGTGCGGGGTGGTGCAGGAGATGGGATAGATGAGAGCCTGCAGGGTCTTCTTGTAGACGTGACTCTTCTACAGGTGGACAGGAAGAGTAAGAGTAAAGGACCAGCATCCTGATGCTGTGCATGCAATGTTTTCTAATGTGCCAGAGGACTGACCAGTTCTTCGTTATGCAGGGTGCTGGACGTCAGAGCTGAAGTGATGCCCGCCTTCCGGGAGTTCTGGACCAAGGACTGAGTGACAGTAAATAAAAAAAGGTTTGCTCTATATGCTCAAATTCACAGGTAATAACAGAAGAATAGTCGTCATAGTTCCCTCTTTGAGAAGAAATGTTTGTTGCATCCAACTAAAATGCCCTTTGAAACAATTACTTTTCATCATATTTAGGAATCACTTACCTCCCTTTTACACAAATAGATTAATGGTGATTGAATATCAAATCCAACAAAAAATACAGTAAGCATGTTATAAAATTAGCATGTAACTGTGCGCATAGTTTTCCCCAAACTAAATACAGCCAGCAGGCAGTATGTGCTGATATCATCTGTCTGGAAACTTTTTAGCAGTTACAGGAGGAGACCGCAGTAAAACTGGGGGTAATTTCTTTCTGCTTAAAATGTCCACATGTTCTTTATTACTAGAGCAACCCTCACGACTCAGTCTGATCCTTTCTAGAGCAAAAGATACTCACCATAGCCTGTCACGATGAGGTGGGAAGAGAAGTGGGAGAGATTCATATTAGGTAAGGATTAGAACAGTGTTAAAATTATTCAGTGTATTTATCATGCACACATTTAATTCAATCTCTGGATAAAGAATGAACATCACAGTAGAGGATCGAGGGAAGCAACGGGATCACTTGAGGGGAAGGATGCAGAGTTTGTGGAGACCTAAAGACCCAAAGGACTCACTACTATGACCTATTACTGCCCATCGGGCCCGAGCAAAGCTCAGCTCAATAAATCACCCGGCACACTCACAAATCATCGGTGAATGAGTTTTTGTGAAAGACAAAACAAAGCAGGTGCACTGGCCTGTGTCTGCCTGTCACTGTGTACCGCATGATTATTAATTAATGGAGACAGCCAGTCAGGGTAATTACTGTTTGGCTGCTCCTTGGGCTGAACGTGTTTAGGGAAAAGGCACAATGCGCCTTGGCTGGCAGCTGGGAGTTAGAGGCAGGGTTTGGTTTGTTTCCTTTTTACAGAACCCTTTCGCCTTAAAAATATTGTTTGACATTTAGTTTGACACATTATGGCACAGGTTAGTCCTTTCAAATGATCAAAATAGTCATCTCCTTGTAAATTACATGTTTCTCTTTGAGATATTAAATAATTTTAAATGCATCTTTCCTTACGTTTATATTAGTTTACACACTATATATTACTGCCACATGTTTGGCAGTCACATTAGAGACACAAAGAAAGGGAATTTGGCAAATAATTTGTGGATTCCAGTGTTAAAAAGGTATGCGGATTAAGTCAAAGCAAGCAGAAAAAAGAAAAAATGGAAGTAGACAAATTAGAAGAAAGGGGAAAAACTTCTGAGCCAAGTGAGAAATGAGTTATACGGGGGATATGAGACATAAAAATGAGTGCAGACTCACCAGATCTCTGACCAGGGGCATAGCTTTCCTCTTCCTGAGGTCTGGCATGCTGTCGATGCTGTACAGAGCACCACCCATGCTGGACATGAAAAAAAAACACATGCACATTAAATCAGCTTTCTTTCCAGCCACAGATGTCAATTAAAATCTAGACAAAACAAATCAATTTCACAATGGGCTTTGCTTTGTTTGGCAGGTTAAAGATTTTCTCTGGCTGTGGTGGTGTCAGCGCCATGGTTACTTACCCCGCTGATAAAAGCAGAGAGGCAATGCCCACACTTTCTCCTCTGGCCTGGGGAGGGGGGACAGAGAGATTAAATGGAAAAAGCGAGAAGAGGCAGGTGCCATTAGAGAACTAACTGGAAAAACAGGGAGTGCACTTTATTACATTATCCTTCTTACTGGGCACAGAGTCAGGAGATACTGAATGGTGTTCCTCAGTGAAAAGCTCATTCTCATGTCAAGTTCTGTGGATTTACCACTAATAGCAGAGACCACAGGTGTAAAACAGTGGTAAAAGTGTCATTTGAAAAAAGGGGAAACAAGAGGAGCAGCATCGGCTGGTCGTGTCTTTTGAAGTAAATGTGATGCAATTATTGACATCAGACAAAGGATATCAAGGTTTTCTGGCAATACTGGGGCAAAAAAACTGTTAAGACCAGATGGCTATCCCTTTAATCACTCCTCTGTTACCGAAATACAGTTTTTTTTAGTCTACATCTTCAGATACCGATGCACTTTAATGGTAACAAAATCACACTGACAGCAGAAAGAGTCCCGATTGCAATGACTGGAAATTGACAGGCATGCAGAAAGGAATGTGCCTTCTTGCTTTCCGTAGATAGATACAGGATACAGCATAAATCAGAGGGGTGAACACAGTGTTGGCCACACCCACCTGAGCGTCCGCTCCAGCCTCGGGTAATCAGACTGGGATACATGCAAATCGCTACGAGGATGGCAAACAACTGAAAAGAAAATAATGAAATGGCAAAAAACAAAAACAAGGGGTAAACAGAGACCATAATAAACACGAGACAGCGTCATCGACAGCAGAGACTTCAAAACACAGACAGGTTAAGAAAATGTATAAATACATCGAAACAAACTATAAAACACAGCAACGGTACGACATGCGGGAATTGGTGCAACACCTAAAAGAGATCACACAGTCGTGGGTCGAAGAGAAGCGGCACAACAGACGACATTCTGAGTTCCCCACCCGGCTTTTGGGCAGGTTCACCAACAGAGACACCACCAGGCCGTACCTCCTGTAACTGTAGTCGCACTCTGCTGAACAGTCTGAGCCAGTTGGCCTTGGCTCTGGCAGGACCGGGCTCCATCATCTCCCTCTTTGGGAAGCTAAAAAAAGAAAATCTAAAGTTAACTTGTTGAATCCATCGATCTGTTAGAATTTGGCTATAATTACCCACTTTAGCATGTAAATTACTGATTGTCGTATTCCTTTTCGAACTATACTTTTGTGTTAAATTTTCTGGCT
>JABUIW010000023.1:43318-91694 GCA_013363375.1 Menidia beryllina
AGGACACCAGGGAACTAGTTAAACTTGTTTAAATGGGGTAAAATATGTCTCCTTTAAGAGTTAAAATGGACCTGGATCCTCACTTTAGCCCGTCGGTGTTGGTTCTGGACCTGGGTGTTGGCTTCTCACCTGGCAGTGGGACTGAGGAGAGGCTGCTGACCAGCGTGTGTTTGATGGCCAGCAGGTGCTGGTGGAGGGCCTGCGTGCGCTTCTCGTCCTGGCCCAGCTCGGCCTCCAGCCGCTCCTTGGCGTTGTTCATGTCCTTGATGTGGCGCTGCAGCACGGCGTTCTGCTCCTCGAACTCGATGTTGGCCTTCCGCAGCCGCCGGAGCTCCGCCTCCCGGGCTGCAGGCCCCAAAACGCACACACAGGTCAGCCCAACCACGGTGTGTTCACACATGTGTGTGTGAAACAGGCCTGAGACAGAGGACGGTACCTTTGTTCTGATCCAGGAACTCTTCTGTGAAAATGGGGATGTCGAATCTGCTGGAGAGGTCAGCAGCCTGGAAACAGGAAGAGGATAAATGACTCCTTTTTTTTTGTTTGAAGTCTTTATTTGGCCTTTTAACAAAATATGTCAAAAGAAAAAACAAAAATACATTTTTAATATTAATAATTTATTACTATGCGATAAGTCAAGATTGTTTTTTGTGTAGTTTTCTGCCCCCTGTTATCAGGTGTATCTGATTGTGTACAATAGGATTTTGAGCAAAGTTTTTACCATTAAATTATGCAAAAGGTGTCAGACGCAAAACATTTCAGAAACCGTATGTATCAAATATGATACATTTGGCATTACAGGGTTAAGAGAGAGGGACACTGCTGGAGATACACACCTTTGTGAAAGACGGTCCTGAACTGGAACTGACTATGACCGAGGGGCTGTCCTCTGAAAGTCACCAAATAAAGATGATTAGCCTCCTTAGCTTAGTAAAGCTAAGCTGCCTCTCAGAGGGTTGAGAGGGAAATATTTCAGTTATAAATAATTCAAGAACAAAGAGGACACAAATGAACAAGAGGCCTAAGCGTGAGGAAAACCTGAGGGGTGGGGGGTCACCTTTTTTGATCCTCTTGTCGTGGATCTTGGCACTGCTAATCTGATAGGCCTCGGTCTGCTGATACTCCTTCAGCTCCTGGGCGTACTGCACCTTGTCTCGCTCGGCCTCTTCCAGATAACGCTGTTATACACACATTATTATGCCCCTCCATTTTAAACCAAAAACATTTGATCAACACCACCAGCCTAATCTGCAATCTGTTAAAAAATGAACTCATCAGCTCAGATTTGGTTGAATAAAATGTGCAAAAAAAGAGAGAAAAAACTACCTTTTTGTCATTTGGGGCTAACCGTGTCCACTCTGCTCCGAGCCTTTTGGTGATTTCTGGAAAAGGTAAGTCGGGGTACCGGGCCCTCATGTGTTCTCTCCTCTCATTGAGAAAGCGCACGTATCCCGTCACTGGGGCCTTGGGGCCGTTTGGTAGCACCTTTTTCCTTTTCTTCCCTTTCGGCCAGCCTCTTTTCTTTGGCTGAACAGAGGACAAACCACACGCTGAGGAAGGCCGATGCTGCATCTTTATCCACTCACAACACAGATGAGGAATTCAATGTTTTTTTTTGTGTTCATGATAAATCCATTTTTTATCACCATCAGTGTTCAGTCTGAATCAAACCAACCAACTGAAGACCTAATATTTTAAACAGTGACCCATATAGTTATTACCTGCCCATTTCTTTAACATCTAAATAAAAATAAAAAAAATTATGATTGATACATGATCAATTTTAACAATAAAAATGGCTGTAGCCGCATTTTTTTATGTACTATAATCTAAACTTTATATTTCACCTGAAAAAAAACTGTAGCTACCTTATGAATATTTTAACTAAATCATTTTTTTCTTTTCCAATCATTTGATTAATCAAATTTTGACATCCAACAGTGGTTGGTCGAGTGTTGTATTTGTGATTTTCTTTTTTTTTTTCCTGATTTTTTGCCTATTGAAATTTTTCAGTGACATCGTAAATGCATCAGTTAAATATCTAAATATAAAACCTCGTTTATAGAAAAAAAATATATAAAAGGATAAATCAAAAGATGGAGGTTCCTCGGGTCAGATTAGGGTGCCCACCTCTTCTTGTGGTTGGTCCATTGAGTGTGAAGCTCTTAGCTGCTGGGATGCATCACTCTGCTCTTGTTTAATTCCTCCCATCATCTGCAGCCTGTGGGGGGGGGGGAAATCTTTATCAGTCTGGGACGATTTGCTGGGAAAGCTCCGAGAAAAAAACTACACCCAGAAATTAACCAACCCCGAAAAAGATGAGGATCTGCCTCCCAACAGAGAGCACCTCTGAAGCTAACCTGCCGCTAACAGTTAGTAGCTAACATGAACTGGTCCGTGTCTCACACATACGCACGCACGAACACAAGGGACAAAATCAACACAAAAAATGTTAATTGCACACCCATTGGGTTCAAAGACGCATTTGTATATTTGGAAATATTATTTCAAAACGAGTCACGGTAATATTCTGCAGAAGTAATCGGTTATAAAGATAGTTTTTGTATAAACGTTTATTTCTCACCCGATGAGTCCCACGACCAAACAGGAAGAGAAGTATCCCGGCCCGCTGATTGGTCCACAGAAAGGACGCTGATTGGTCAGTTGAAAAAAAACGACCCGCCCCTTCCCCAGTATACGACGGAGTTTTAACCACCGCGTCCAAAATATATGACAAAAACAAAGACAAAATATTCAGTTTAACATTCATTTCCTTCTGGTTTTCAATGTATTTATAGAGTTTAACCGACAAAGAGCTTGGCAACACTTGGAAACGTGTCAGTTAATGATAAAAAAGCTTGAATGCCCTAATAGTCCCATTATTTTTATTTAAACACAGAGAATGTGATGTAACTAATGTAACATGAATCTTTATCAAATTTCAAAACATTTGAACCATTCATATGCATTGGTGCTTGGAATGAACTTTAACCTATTTTTTTATTCTTAGAGTATAACATTTAACTGTATCAAAACATTTAATGAAATTCAACACAGATGGTACTATATAATTTAAAGTAACTTATTGATTTAAATAAAAATACAGGCATCTGGTTTTGGTTGTTTTTGTGACTTTGCCTTTCACACTGTGGTGAAAACAAACTACATAACAGCCCACTTACCTCCTTTATCTATTTATATTTCTATTACGCTGAACATTAAGATGCACCAGTTTCTCCATTTCACATTACTGGATATAATAGATTTGCTTTACTGAAGATTCTTTGGTAATTTTCATGTTTATTTGCTGTTGTGACAGAATTCCCCAGTGTGGGATTAAGTGTCCTGCCTTCTCTCTGGGTAACTCTGGCTCAGTGCACGTCATGTCTTCCGTCTTCAGGAAATGCACAATCTGGCCCCACCTCCGTTTCCAGCCACCATCTTTGTTTCTCAGTCTGAACAGCAGAGCTGCATTTTTAAGGCTCGGAAAATTAACTGATGCCAATTTCTGCATCTGGGCTAAATGGGATTTACTAGCTGGTCCTGGACTGATTTTACCGGCCCTGTGTGGGCAGATCCATGCAGAGAAAAGGCCCAGTCAGAGGTTTCTCAGGCCCTTTCCCACAGAACACCTTTAGCTTCAGGTCATGCGTGTCCCAGCCTGGCTGGAGCCGGTTCAGCATGTCACTCTGCTCTGTAGATTATTAGAAATCCTCAATTTGGCAGTGACTGATGATCTCACATGACTAAAAGGATTAGGATCTGAGTTCTTAAATCTTAAGCAAAACAAGAACAGTAATCCATTACCTCTCCAAAAAACAAAAAAAAGACAGATACTTAAGTTTTTATTTTCTTTTATTCATTGTTTACAATTTTTGTGGTCATTTCTTTTATTATGGTCGATACTTTTGGCAAACATTAGTGCTCACTGTGGTCTGTACAGTCCGGTCCCACGAGATAAAACGTACATTTGCTGAGAAGGGAGGAATGAGAGAAGGGTGTACTGGGCTCCAGGCTTTTACAATTTGTCCAGGTAGTTGTCCAAGGCTGGGACGCCCTCTTTGAGACCCTTGCGTTTACGTGTGTCCACGACAACCACGCCAGGCTTGCTTGTGGGTTCCAGCGGGTTTCCGGGGAGGATCTGCCAGTGGTCAAACACGCACTGTGGGAAGGCCTGGCCGCCGGTGTTGGAGCGAAGGTCAGCTGTGAAACCTGCAGACAGACGGGGGAGCAGGTGAAAAACTGCCGACAGCTGCTAAACGGCGAGCGGCTCAAAGGCAGAAGAGCCAGAAATGTAAGGGAGCAACATCGGGAATATTCCCAAGATGCCCATCCAATTGGATTAAAATCTACTTCATTTATCCCAAAAGGAAATGACATGTTGGTGCATCTCATTTAGTTAAGGAACTGTTACAGATATTGATGCTTGTGGGCTGAAAGAACTTCTGCAGCTTCTGTTTTATAACTAATCTGAAAAAGCCTGACTGTAGAGACGGTTTTCCAATGTAGAAAACAGGCAAAATATAGAAAAATAGAGGCAAAAAAAAAAAAAGATTACTCACCGAATGACTCCATGACAGGCAGGTAGGCTTTGATGACGTACATGGGTGTTCCCATCACCCGCCCCTCCTCAAACACGTGTCCACGCCTCCTGGTCAACACACCGTAGATTCCACCCATGGCGGTTTCAGGGCACTGCAAAGAGGACATCAGAGCGTTAAATCACAGCTCAGAACCACCATTTCATTCATCAATCAATAGACTTTATTTGTGTTCTGGTGTGTGACTGACCTGGATCTCCACCAGGTAGACGGGCTCCATGATTCTGGGCTCGGCCGTGAGCTCGCAGGCGTACAGGACCCTGCGGGCGGTGGGGATGATCTGCCCGCCTCCGCGGTGGATGGCGTCTGTGTGCAGGGTCACGTCGTGGATGTCGAAACGGACGCCACGCATGTTCTCCTCACAGAGGACTCCCTGTGGAAACAAGAGGGTTCAGCACACCCACCGACGGTACGTGATAAAGCTGAGGGCCGGGGGGGGGGGGGCTCACCTCCTTGGCGGCCCACTGGAATCCAGCAACAACGCTGTCCTTGATCTCGTTGAGGTACTGCACCCCCTTGGTGACGTCCACCAGCAGGTTGGGGCCGTTGCCGTCGGGCCCGAAGCACCAGATCTTCCTGGCCTCGCCCACGTCCCACTCGTACTTGTCGGCCAGGTAACGGGCGCGGGCCTTGAGCTCCTGCCGGGAGGTGACGTCCCCCTTGTCGATGTCCTCGGCCAGGCCGTCCTCGAAGGGGCGGGCCTTCATGAACAGACGGTTGTGCTTGTTGGGCGACTTGGACAGGCACATGACGCTGGACTCTTCGCTGACCGTCTCCCTGTAGGACACCACTGGATCCGATTTCTAAGAACGAGGAGAAAAAGAAGAAGTTTTAAAACAATTCTGAACACGCCAATTTTTAAGTCATTCATCAGAAATACTTTGAGCCAATTGTTTGACTGAGTGGTCAAACTGCATCACCTTGATTGGAATGCAAGCATGGTCCTCCTCCAGATCCTTCAGGCAGATCTCCAGGTGCAGCTCTCCGGCTCCAGCCACGATGTGCTCTCCGGACTCCTCGATGATGCACTGCACCATGGGGTCCGACTTGGACAGCCGCTTCAGCCCCTCCACCAGCTTGGGCAGGTCAGCGGGGTTCTTGGCCTCCACAGCCACTCTGACCACGGGGCTGACGCTGAACTTCATCACCCTCATGTTGTGCGCCTGCTCGAAGGTGGTGATTGTTCCCGTCTTGACCAGGTACTGGTCCACTCCGACGAGACCCACGATGTTGCCACAAGGCACGTCCTCAATGGGCTCGACGTAGCGACCCATCATCAAAATGGTCCTGAGGGGGAAAAGATGGTCATAAAAAGACAAACCGAGCCGAGCGGCAGGTGCTGAAGGGCCGGATATAAAACTGACCTCTGAATGGGTTTCAAGTAGAGATCGTCCTTCTTTCCGGGGACGAAGTTTGGTCCCATGATGCGCACCTTCAGGCCAGTGGACACAGACCCAGAGAACACACGGCCAAAGGCATAGAAGCGACCCTTGTCGGTGGTGGGGACCATCTTGGAGATGTACATCATGAGAGGAGCCTTGGGGTCACAGTTCTTGATACCTGAGCACCACACAGAGCAGCCGTCAGAACCGCATCGTCACCCAGCAACCTGAGCACCCGGCCATCATTTGACCCTCACCCATGGCGGCCTCGTCGTCTCCGGGTCCTTCGTAGAGCAGCTCGCAGCGGTACTTCTGGGCGGTGACGGGGGAGGGCAGGTGGATGGTGATCATCTGCAGGAGGGCCTCTCCAGCGGGCAGCCAGCGGCGCATCACCGCCTTCAGGAGGGGCTTCCCCTCCTTGTCCTTGTCTTCAGCATCCAACTTGATGTCCATCTTCTGGATCAGCTTGGCGGTTTCCTCCTTCTTGAAGTTCATGATGGCGTCAAACACCTACGAGACAATTCCAGCCCGAGTTAGACAAACCGACAGGAGCCAGCCGGTGGTGACCCGGCGCCACCAGCACCCGCTCAGGCTGAAAGTGATCATCACCGGTTATCAGGTCAAAGTGAAGAATGCTTTAATCATCACTTGCAGGCACACAGAAAAATAGCTTCCTGTTCTCTCCTTTCTAACAGACTAAAACTGCATACATGGCTCCAGACTCCATATTCAAATTGAGTAGCTCGTTACCTTGAAGATGGGGTCCAGAACCAGAGCGCAGAAGGTGCGAGCAAACTTCTTTCCATCAGCACCGATGGATGACTTGACAAACTTTCCATTCTCGGTGTCGTAGTACCTGGAACAGACAGCACGCATGTTAACGAGGTCCTGAATGACGGCAGGCATTGGCCAGCCTCCTCGATGCTTTGGGCCTCAAACGCACCTGTCGCCCCACAGCTTCTTCATCATGTCCTCCACCTTCTTGCAGCGCTCGGCCCCCGTCATCTGGGCGTTGCCCTTGGCAGCAAACTTGGCGGCATACATCTCAGCAAACTGCTTCAGGGTGAAGGCCCAGCCGTGGAGTCCAGAACCAAAGCCCACGGTTCCAATAACCGGATCAACCTGTTGAGAACCAAAACATCAGAGCAGGAAAAGGCACTCAACAAAAACTGAAGCTAATCTGGAAGCCGTGCGCTGGGCAGCAGGGTTGGACGCGCTCACACGTACCATGATGTTACCCATTGGCCCGTTCTCATCCTCTCCGTAAGTGGAGATGATCACGTTGACTGACTCGACGATACGCTGGAAGGTCTGGTAAAGGTCTTCAGGTTCAAGCTGCAGCTCCAGCAAGGCACGGTCCATCTTGTTCATCATCAGGACTGGCTTGATGCGCTCGCAGATGGCCTGACGGAGCACAGTCTCAGTCTGCACACACACGCCTGGAGAGACACACACAGTGCTGCCTTCAGTCAAAGCTAATCCAATACTAAACAGCAACCCTGAAACAGACACATCGGCTCAAAGCGACATGTCACAGTTTTACCACACGCCTGTTATGAGTTTAAACGGGGAGGAGCTTGGAAATCTTATCCAGAAGTGTTCTCACCAGAGACGCAGTCCACAACCACCAAGGCCCCGTCGGTGACACGGAGGGCAGCGGTCACTTCGGAGGAGAAGTCGACGTGCCCCGGAGAGTCGATCAGGTTGATCAAGAAGCCGGCGCCATCCCTGCTCTGCTTGATGAAGGCCAAGTCATTTTCACTCAGCTCGTAGTACATGGAGATGGCACTGTTAACGAGAGGGAGAGCCTTTTAGAAACATTTGGTCACTATGGAGCACACAATCAACACTATAAAGTTATATATAATATTTCTCAAATGGATGCAGAAAAGAAAACTTAAAATCACAATTTTAAGAATTCTGCTTTACATATTTAGGTAAGGCAAGTTTATTTGTGTAGCACATTTCGTGTACAAGACAATTCAAAGTGCTTCACTGAGAATTTAAAAGCAGAAAAACAAGAAAAATAATCAAAATTAGGACAGATGAAAAGTGAAGGGTGCATTAAATTAAACCCCACCCTAAAACATGTGCTTTAATAACATGTAATTACAGCCGAGCATTTAAACATTACAAGCGTCTGATAACTCAGAAGAAGCATTCATACATAAACAGTATAAAACTAATACAACATAAGCTACAAGATCCAGGATATTTAAAACATGTCAAGAGAACTGGTTATTTTATCTGCTCGCTGCCAGTTTAAACCGACCCGTGGGAAAGTGCTGTGTTGGGGGGAAATACTTGACCCATCAATGACCACATGTTTTTGTGTTTAGCCGTTTATTTTTCAAGCAGTTAAAGTGGAACACGCTTACGTTGACTTGATGGTGATGCAACGCTCCTGCTCGTCTTTGCGCGTGTCGGTGAAACGTGTCTCTCCGGCGCGGGCCGAGGCGATGATGCCAGCTTTGGACACCAGAGAATCCGTCAGAGTGGACTTCCCGTGGTCGACGTGTGCGATCACAGACATGTTACGAATGTTGGCCTTTTTGTCCATGATGACACGGATCTGGTCGACGGTAAAGTTCACCTGAGGGAGAAAAACCGGATCAGAAGGTTACAAACTATGGAAACACTTTTCTCTGAGCTAGAGCTGAACGGGAAACTCAGCCAGCCTGATGCGTCACAGCTGGCAAAGAGGGGACATGACAAAGCATTAAACAATCCCAGAAAACTGAAAAATACACTCATGTCTCGAGAAAAGGTTTATTTGAATAATTCGTGTTGTTGTGTATGTCTTTCTCCCCATTTACAATTAATAGCCGCTTAGGTTCGATTAACAAGATACAGAGCTCTGATAAGTAATTGCGTAATAACGCATAAAAATGATTAAAAGCCATAACAGATCAGGTGATTTGACCCCAAAGCCCTGTGTAATTGCTGCTGACGCAAGATAAACCGAAATGTTCTGCAGATCCACCCTGTTCTCCGGAGAGCCGCCATAACCAAAGATGACGTTATGGCTTTTTACATAAAGCCGGAAAATTCAACACAAGCCCAAACAGGTCTATAACGTCAGAGAGTGTACTTTCAACGTCAGCAACTTAACAGACGGCAGGTTGGGCAAAAAATAAGTTAATAAACTCAAGATTTCTCTCGTGACAACCGGCATTACGCGTCGGTATGAATAGGCCACGTGTGCAGACTTTGTAACTATGCTACATGCTAACACCTGATAAGCCAGCATACCGGCAAGTTTAAGTTTCCACCAAACACGCCACTAAAAGCGCGTTTTCTTTATTCGCACGACTCTGACACTGACAAACTGTCCAAATGGAGCAGATTACGATTGTATTGAGCGACATAATAAAGACGACAAAAGGGAATTTTGTAAGACAATAGCTAACGTTAGCATCAGGACCCAACGCTGTCAAAGTTAAACACGTCAGTGGCAGCTGATGTTGGCCATTACAACTCAGCCTGACTGCTTCAATACATCCAAAACAACACTCAAAGTGAGTTTATTAAGGTAAAAATGACAACACAGGCTTTGTAAACAGGTCAGGTTTGGTTTAAGACAGAGTCGGGGGGCCCTGCCAAGCTAGCGGCGCAGTTAACAAAATGGTTGCCATTCAGACCCCAGCAAAATCACCCAATTTAAAAGTCTCATCATATTCTTCCATCACCTATAACAAAACCCTAAACAGGCGGAGATGTTAGGTCACACATGCAGCTTTTCGTTAATAACTCATAGAAATATTAATGGCTTACCATTTTGACGGATGGTTTTGGATTCTCTTGATGGAGAAAAGAGACAAGATATTTTACACTGCCCACCTCACGAGGGCATAGGCAGGGAAGAGGGAGCTGACGTCAGAAAATCAGAACTTATATTCCGTGCGTTAAAATTCGTACGTCATCACGTACGCACCTAAACTGACGCTGTCTCATCCCAGTGAGCCCAATGTTACAGAAGGATGTTATACTGGTGATTATGAGTACTGTATAAGGTCAACATTTTTTTTGTAAGTGTAAAGTGAATAGTCTTTCTTTCTTTCCTTCTTTCTTTCTTTCTTTCTTTCTTTCTTTCTTTCTTTCTTTCTTTCTTTCTTTCTTTCTTTCTTTCTTTCTTTCTTTCTTTCTTTCTTTCTTTCTTGAGTCCTGCCTTTTTTAAGATTGTCTCCATTCACTCTGACTTCTCACAGTTAAAAAAACATGAGTTTCTGGCTATTCAGAGGATAAGTGTGTATTAATTTTTCTGCGTTGTCCCCATGAAGGACTGATGACTGAGGGTGGCTCTCCTGGTTTTTGGTTCTGTCCTTAAGATGGACCTTCTCACATCCCTCTGTGTATCTAACTGGTCTCATTTTCACAATCCCAATTTATATAACTTGGGTTAAATGCAAATCCTTAACTTTGGTTTGTGATAAAAAACAAAACAAACAAACAACAACTCTACATCCATTTTTCAACTCTATCCACTATATCCATTTGTTCCTCATGCTCTTGTGAGTCAGCAGTGATCTCCCACATCACCCAGAGCGTGGTCCCGTCTCCAGTAGATGGCACCACAACCCCAAGATTCAGCATCTGACATTTACTGACTCAGTGTGTGAATGTGCACGGGGAGCTTCACCCTCAGGAGAAGTGATTACCTTGAGCTCACCTGCCGCAGCTTAAATATGTCTTTCTGTAATTAATATTACATTTCCTTAGAGATACGCGGGTCTGGAAGTTAATTTTCAGTCAAATATTTCTTCCTCACCTGACTGAGCCTGACCACAATTTATTCTCCTGGGTCTGAAAAAAAAGTTAGTGGCAACTCTTCAGCCATTTGATGATTTATTTGACTTTTGTAGTTTAGTTGATAACTCAAAAGGTTTTGAAAACAGAGACCAAAAAACATCCATTCACAAAAGTTTTTTGCAATTTATTTTATTTTTAAGTTTCATGTGTTAACCCTTACATTATTTTGTTATTTCAGGAGTATCTCTCAAATTGGCCATTTTTCACTTCTCATTCTCAATTAAAATCTAAATCCTTTTTAAATAATCAGGATCATGTTTACAAACTGTCTCTATCCCAGTGGGCCGAAAATCAATCAATCAATCAATCAATCAATCTATCTATCTATCTATCTATCTATCTATCTATCTATCTATCTATCTATCTATCTATCTATCTATCTATCTATCTATCTATCTATCTATCTATCTATCTATCTATCTATCTATCTATCTATCTATCTATCACTCAGTGTTGTGAGCAAAGTTGTTTCATTCCTCTCCCGAGAAGCGTTTTCATGCTTGAATGACAAAGAAAACGCAATTTGTGTAAAACATGTCACCGCTGCAATCTTAACATCAATCACACCGACGGCAAATAGCATTTAAAAAAAAGGAATATCCACATTCCGGACGGGAAAAACAAGCTGGGCTGACTCCTGAAGTCAGTTCTCACATCTGAAAGTTTGAGGGAACTTTATCGGCTCTGACCTCAAAACTCAGAGTGCTGCCCAACAAAAAAAAGCTGCAGTGGCAATCTGTTTATCAGCACCTCTGTCAGATTGTGTTACATCAGTAGCACATATAGCTCTGCCAAAATCTAATCAGTAAATCAGTTTGTTTTCAGCTTGCATTGCTAAAAAATCCTCCTGGGTTTGCAATTTGCAACTGGAACTTGGATATTACATCATTCTCAGCTCTGCGCTCCATCTGTGAAGGCTAATGGGACAATGCATTACAACCCCATCGAGGGTTTACGCATCAAGTCAACGCCTCGCTGTTTGGAAGGAGAGGCCCCACCGAGTGCCAAAAGCAGCTAAAATGGTCACGGATTCTAAGCTTAACAGCAGATTCAGAAAGGAGTCGGCTTTCTTTTTAAAAGCTTAAACAGTTGAGAGGAAAAGGGGTAAATTTGCTTCTTCAAATCAGCTGAAATCCAAACTTGGAAATGTGTATCTGTAGTGACAACTTTGTGCTGAAGTAATCATTGTAGGCTTAAAAATTCTGACATAAATCTGTATAAATGTTAAATGATTTTAAAAGCAGGAGTAGACATGCTGCACTTCAAACATGCCATTTTGTCACACATCATTCATAATATAGGTCAAACGTTTTCTCCTAAACTTGTAAACTCAGGATGTAACCTGGAAATCACTTATTGGGTCATGAAGAGGCACAAGTTGTGTCACAATTTAAGACTCAGCTCCACATGAATATCGTCTGCGTGGTTGATTCTGCACTCATTCGTGCCTCCATAATTCATCACACAGTCTGAATTAAATATAAATCTGCATTGGCTCCTGCACCGCCACAACCGCGAATGGGAGAAAGGACCACATGTCTGTGTTGTTTATGTGGAGAGACGATGCTGTGTATCCTCTGCTCTTTCCATCTACATTGTTTCATGCTGTGTATATATATTCTGGTTTCCCCGTAAACCCATTAATGGTTTGATACACAGTGAAAGATTGAAACTCTTATTCCAGCAACTGACGCGTGATTCACTTTGACCTGTAGAAAGCAAACATACCCATTGTCTTATCCTCATAAATGTGCTTTTCACAGGCTTGAAAGCCTTAAGTGATTCACACCGTGGAAATAAATACACAGAGAAAACGATCAAAACAAAACAGGTTTACTGTGGACCCACACACACACGAAAGCATGAAAACCCGCAAACACAATAAGCTGAGCAAATCTGACAGCGTAATTACCTGTAGAAACAAGAAGAAATGTGTGTAAATGTGTCTCATTTGCTGCATCTGATTGACTTGGCTACCCTGTTGCTGTTGTTCCCATTGTCTGAACGGCGGAAGTGGAAGGCAGGCAGAGAGCTCAGCCTGATTAATTGACTGTGGATTGAAATGACAGCGAATTTCCAACAAAGTACGGCTTATCCTGCAGTCTCTGGCATTGTTGAAATTCCCCACAGCCAAGCCTAATGCGACTGCAGGCAGAAGTGCGCCTGACACACAACACATTTGCATATTTGGCTCAGTTTGATCCTGATAAAATGCAGGCATCCTTGAAAGTCTTGGATGCCTGCTATTTATCCATAATTGCTAGCCTTCTGCTTTCTTCCCTTGATCCTTGTTGCTTCCCATCAGAGAAGCTGCACATAAAAAATAGAACATGATATTTTAACAACAATTACAAAGATGCAGTCTTCAAAGGAAACCGCACATAATTTTAGCAACATATGGTCACAGGTGTATTTATTTCCGGCAATGTTTTCTTACACAGTGAAATACATATCATCTGTAAATAAAAATAGTAAAGAAGTTTTAAAATGTTCTGCTTTGGAAATCAAACATACATTCAAAGTAAATTTCCAGTGTTGTTCGTACAGAGGTTGTATGCCCAGGGGCCCTGAAGCCTCCAAAGGAATCATTATTACCGCAAGCAGCCTACAGAAACCCTTAACAATTGATGAAGCACGCAACGGGCTTTGTTCTTTATTCCAAGTCAACATTCACAAATCCTCCTCGTCAACTCTTAAACTCTTAAAACGCAGAGATCGTTTGTCTTAAAAGAGACTCTCCCTCCACTCCCAAGCACAAACCCCCCTGCAACCCACATCTGTTTAGCCTAAAGAGCAATTATCTCCTTGTAATTCAATTTAAAGGTACATTATTTGCATCACATGTAGGACATACGACACGAGCTACTCACTGAGATAAACACACTGGGATTGACCCGGGTTTCGATATCTAGTCCGATGAAAACAGGAACGGGGCCATCATCCTCAGGTTGGTGGACACCTGGGATGACTAGAAAAGTTTGTTTGAGCTGGAAGCACGAGGAAGGGCACTGGTCAACACAACACATTTCAAGAAAGCTTTTAGAGTCAAGGGACAGCTTTGATAATCTCTTTGTCCTTCAGGTGCTGCTCCCCAGAGCATGTAATCTACATTATTGCACCACTCAAGCAACACCATTCAAGTGAACTCGGTCTAAATTGCGAGTCAGCCAATGTCATCGGGGACAGTCTTCAGAACCTATTGATGTTCCAAAGGATAAGTGGGTTTAGAAAAGGGATGAGAAGATTTCGTTTGAATAGGAAAACTTGAATAGGGGGAATTTTTTTTCGACATCAAGAACATTGTGGCTCCCACTTTCATAAATATACACCAAACAGGATTACTTTTATCCCATCGTGTAATGGGTTTGTTGAAGGGTTGGTGCGAAATTTAGAAAAAGCAAGTTGCTCCGGTCAAATCCATCCAATCTGTTTCCATCATTCCCATTTTACTGTCACCTGCATGTGGATAACAAACCCACGTCCACATACACATGGATGGATTTGACTTTTCTACCATGTATGCATTGTCCAGTCTAAGTAGAAGAAATTCCAGGAATCGTTTAAAAAAAGAGACGAAACTGTGGTTATGAATAGGGATGGGGATGGAAACCCGGTTCTATCAAGGACCCGGTTCCACTTTTTTCAAAACCCGAAAATCAATACCGTTTGGGCTTATCGATACCACTATCGAGTCCGGTCGTTTGTTTTTTATTATTACAATAGTAATTGTGAAATCCGTGTTGTAATCGGCAGCATACAAGCTAGTTAGCTTGAAAAGTAAATAAAGTTTCAGACGTGTGTTCAGATTGGCTCAGTAAAACGACAATTAGGTTATCATGATGCGTTCAAGTGTAACGTAAAGAAAAGGGAAATTGACTTTTTGGCGAGAAACATGAGTAATACAGTTGTATATTGCTCTAATTATTTTAGAATATATAATTAAACGATTGACGCCAACATTTATTAAAAATTACATTTAATTTAAAATAAAATTATTTATTTGCCAAATATTGTCGCATCGTCTTTCCACCAAATAACAGAAAAGTATCGATAGTGGTTTCGATAAAGACTCGGATCGATAAGGAGTATCGATAAAGGTATCGTTATCAATAAATATTAACGATCCCCATCCCTAGTTATGAATAGTTCCATCCATCCATGTTGGTCCACTCTTCTGAGGGATCAGGCTCAGATGCAACAGGTTTAGGAGGGGAAACCCAGTAAAACCCCTTAGCTCCTCCAGGGGGATCCAAAGACATTCTCCTAGGGGGACAAAAACTATTTACCCAAACTACCTCAGATCTCCTTTTGATTTGGAGGAGAAGGGGTTCCAATCCGAGCTCCCATTGGATGGTCCAGCCCCATAGCCCAGCCAACTTACTAAGGAAACCCATTTCAGTTGCTTGTATCTGCAGTCTCATTCGTTTCATCTCTGGTTCACAGTAGTTGTTGACCCTAAAATCATTTAATTTGTAGCCTTGTGTTTTCCATAGATTGTAGGAATCAGAAAAAATGAAGATATACTGTACAGTGGTGTCCTCCTATAAACAAAACCATAGGGAGGGACAATGTTTGTCTTCAACTGGTACAACAGACTTTTATGATACAAAGGTTTATCAAAGTTGGACATTTTTTGGTCCTATAATCATTATGGAGGATTAAAATCAAATACGTCTGACTTTGCTGGAGTCTGAATAAATGCTGCTATAATATTTGAAGATTATGTCTGACTCGCCCAAGCAGCAAACGCCTCAGTTGAACTGAATCAAATAAATGCATTTATACATTTATAAATGTTTTATTCATAAAGTGCCAAATTGAAGTCAATATTATCTCAAGTTGTTTGCGACACTATGATACACAACATACACCAATCTTTGAGCAAGTTACAGTCTAATTAACTCTCTTACAAATTAGTTCAAACAAAGAAATTGCTCTAAAAATGTTCTTTATTCCAATTTTTCATCCTCAGTATGCACATGACCACGATGCCTATGAGAAAGCTAAACAATAAGAAACCTTTTTCAGAGCCAGAGTCAGGGGGAGTGGCCTTCTGCAGGGGTCTGAAATACCAGTTAATGGCAACAATGATATAATAAAGAAAGCAAAAGAGAGATAATTGAGAAATGATGCATCATGGGAAGTCTAGGCCTTCAGCAGTATAACCGTGGGATGTTTTAGACTTTCATAAGCCCTAATAATACGTTATTTATGAAATATTGTTTGCTTCCTGAGCCCAAACTGGGGGCTGGTTCTACAAAGAGGATCCTAATAACTCTGCCTTTCCAATTCTGCTTTTAGAACTTTATGGAATAACAAGTAGACAAAAACTATTTTGCTTTGCGCTGAACTGCTTGTCATCATTTATCAGGAAAACAGAGAGCACAAAAGACAGTTCAAACCTAACAACGCTTTGGTGGTGCACGTAGAGACATAGCAGGAGGCAGAAATCAGCTAAACAGAAGAGATCATCCTGAAAATCAGGGCGCATGGTGCAATTCAAAGATGAAACAAAAGCAACAAAGTCCAAAGACAAAAGAGGAGAAGACCAAGAAGCAAGGTTGACACGAAAGATAATCTGACAGAGGAACAAAGAAATGTGACTTTATGTGACATTTAACAGCAGCACAGAACACAAAAGAAAATGCTTGTTTGCTGATAGTCACCCCAACCTTTGTGTGACTCCCCAAAAATGTAAAAATGTTATTTTTGTAATGGAGCATTAGAAAGAGCACTTTCAGAGTATTTTTGCCATTTTCCTTCACATAAATGGAACATAAAACTACTCAGAATTCTGACTATTAACATAACAAAGGAGACCTTAAAACACAATGCCTCACCATTCCCCCCCATTTCTGCTCTCCAGCCCGTGACCCAGAAATAGCTCCAGATCCAATAACTTTGAAAGATGTCTCATTTCCTAAAAAGGACCAGGAGAAAAGAGGATGAGGAGGAGATGGAGGCTTTTTCTGTCACGTCTGAAAGGAGCATGGCACATCGGGCTCACTGAGCTGAATCAGAAGTTAGAATCTGTTTTGTCACAACAGGTTTGATGCTCGTCTGATTAGATGATTAAATACAGTCGTATGCTGCCACATCAAAGGGTTTGTGGCGCATTAATCACGTCTGATTTTTAATGGACAGTGGGTTAAAATGGCCGCTCTGAGGCCAGGCTGCTTCATTTAATTGAATCCTTATCACCTCACCTTCTCTGTCCTCACGTCTGACGGATCTGAGGGGACTAAAGCCCACTAAACCAGATGTTTTGAAAAGAAAGCCTTCACCTCTCACCCAGAAGAAGTCAGAAGAGCGTCTTTTTGCCAAAGCTCTTGAGAGGGATGATGTGATTTGTGAAATGAAAATGCACCTTCAGTTCTGCTCCACCGTCTGTCCTCAAATGATGCAACTGTCAAAATACTCTGAGGGTAAGTTTTCATCCAAAGAGAAAAACAGAACGACGGAGTCCAGATGAGTCACAGGTTAAATGTGACCAACACGTGATATCGGCTCGCCAAAGCCGTGAATTCACATTTGAATCAGCATCACCTCTGAGCAGGATCAGTCTTCTGGTTCATAAAGGATATTTCATCATTCGTCTTTAACATCAAAGATAGTCTTTTATCTTGGTCAAGGATGGAGAGCAAACGTCTGCTGGTGAGAGGAGCCAAAGCAGGCCGTTTGTAGGAGTTATGATGACCGTCTGTGCTGGTCAAAGCTTTGATCTCTGCACTTGTTTCCCCTGAGAAGACTTTAGCTACTTCAGCTTTTTGAACAAAGCCAAGCCCACGTTGTTTTTCTCTTCTGTCGATGGAGGACAAACACCGGCCTTCCAGATATGCGCCATTCCATGCAATTACATTTTGTACCACGAAAACATTTCTTTGATAATCACAGCCTGTCTTGTGCGTGTGTTTGTGTGTGTTTGTGTGTGTTTGTGTTTCCGGAAGCAGGTCGGTCATTTCCTGTCCTTGGTGAGGACACTTCAGCTGAGCTCCAGTTTAGTTTACTAAAATCTTATTGAGGCTGTCTAAGTTCATTAAATTATAGAGTCTTTTCAAATCTCACTCATTAACCAGCTTTTAGTCATAGAGATAACAGTATTCAATCCATGTGCTTCTTTGTCCACTCTTTTTGTACAATGGCCTTTAAAAGCCTCTCAAACAAAGGACTCAATCATACTCTTGAAATAATAAGAAAGGCATTATTTCTGAAATGACGGATCCTTCTCTTCAAATGAATAGTTGTCTGTAATTACATGCCTGTCTAAAAATATACTCCCAGTTCAGGCAATGCATAAAATCTTGATGTAGCACCCGTCATGGTCTGTGAATTGATATTCTGAAACCCTGGTTGCTGTTTAAAATGTCAGCAAACACATTAAAAGAAGCAGCAGACCCAAATCTGGAGCCATAGTGGAGAAAAACAATCTTAGAGGCCTTATGAACTTACCATAAAACATTCTTTTCAAATACACTGATCAGAAAGAGTGGCCCTGCCTTTTTGGATTCAGTGTCTTATAGGAAATTCATCACAATAAACCATATAAAATATATACAGCACCACCTGCCTCCACTGTTTTAGCTCTAACTGAAATACTTTTTTGTTGGGTAGTTGAAGGATTATATCTCATTAATGTTGACTAAACAGGGTATTAGACAGCCAAATGATCATGGATCTTTGTCTTTACGACACATCAAGGCAGCCGCTACAAATGACTTAAAGTAATTAATTAGTGGTTCTTTGTGCCTCGCAAGCCTGCAAACAAGGAGCTGAAGCTAATTTATGGGTTGTAGATTAATGGGCTCTTAGTTAAAGTGTTCAAAGCAGAGCCCGAAACAGCCAGCAGGGGGGTTTCCTCGGCTTTGCATACTAAAGTGCTCACCAGCAGGAGTGGGGAATGATAATTTCTGCATGGATATAACCTTTTCATGAGGGGTGCGCGCTACGGTTTGATTGCAGGCAGATGTGTTTGTTGATGCATTTGTCAGCAGCCCCCGTGGGCAGCTCATTCCCTCATCAACACCACAGTTTGAGACTTTGGGAAATAGGTTGCCTTTGTCCAACAGCAATAATGGGTCAAATTTGCTGATTTGAAATCTTGAATGGATGTCATCTGGTTTTTTTTATTTCCCAACAAACCAAAATAAAAACCCAAAACAAACGTCTGCCAGAACCTCTGATTTACCCTTAAATGTGTGTTTGACAAATGTTAACATGCACATTTATTTATCTAAAAAGATCGTATTTATTATTTTATTAACCTTTATTTAACCAGGACAAGTCCCATTGAGATTAACTCTTTTTCAAGGGAGTCCTGGCCAAGACAGTGGCAAAAGATTACATTACAAATTACATTACAGTTTACAATTACATCTATCTATAATTAGAAATTCATAAAACAGTTACAAACCATAGATCTCATTTCCAAATCTTACAGATTTGCTTCAGAATAAACAGTTTAGACTGAGTCAGAGAGCGTTGATAATTCAATAGTTGATCAAAAGAGAGAAAAAATTAACTGAATATGAAAGTTTGGAAAGGTTAAAGGAGCAATAGTTGTTTATGCAGAAAAATAAAAGAGAAGAAAGCAAAGTTGTGGATCACCTTGTTGGTGTAACAGCTGGATACCAGAGAGGGATTCTCCTCTTTGCTCCTAACGACCCAGGTTCACCTTCCAAAGGCATTGTGTAAACACTGATACCCCGACTGGGATAAATCTCCGGCAGAAAGGTCTGAGGAAGAGAACTGCAGCAGAAAGCAGTGAGATGACGTCCAACGTCTGTATGCTTTGTGTGCTCTACCGAGACAAACTTAGTAGAACACGTCAGTGCTGGACACTTAGCTTCAAATCACAGATAGCTTGACAGGAAAATTAAAAGAACAGAGATCGGAACAATTTCTGAGGACAAAATTAGAGACCTGGAAATTGAGCTTCTTGGGAGATAAAGACAAAGATAAAATTAGAAGACAGTGCTGTCTGGTGTTCATCTTCTTATTAGTTAGTTTGTGGATATTGAGCAACTGAATTCATACAACAATTTATAGCCGGAAGATTCCAGCTTTCATTGAGAATGATGTCAGAAAAGAGGCAGGGCTGATATGTACCTGCACATTTGACACTCTAATTTAAAACGCAGATTCCATATCATATATTTTCACGCTTAAACACATCTTTTGTTGCTAGGCAACACCACCATCGTCCTGTGGCATGCTTATGCACTGATATGTATCCTTGAAGGAAGTTTTGTTTACTTTTAAATGGCGGCGTTTGTATATGAGTGATAGTCACCGTGTGGGGGGTAAAGCAGCCGTCCTCTGTGGGAAATCGGCTGCCTGATGCTGCGGAGGCCCCAGCAACTGTGTGGGAGCTGTGACCAACCATCCAAACCCTGCAGAACGCGGCATGCAAAGCAGAGCTGGCGCTGTGGAAATCAGTCAGTTTTTCCTCACGAGAACAACCGGGCTCCTCATTGTGTCGCCACCAGCACGGCAGCTATCGCTACGTGTTCAGAACGACTGAGTGGGAAACAGCATTTCCACATTCCTGTGCATGTAAGAACCAGCTTAAGTAAAAGACTTAAACTTAAAACAACCAGACTACTAAATAGTTTCTTCCCCCTGGCCATCAGACTACTTAACGCCACATAACCCCCCCCATACACACACACATATTCATTGATGTTTCGTTGCTAAAAATTTTACTATGGTAGCCAAGAAATTGACATTTCGTTGTTCAAATTCACCTCGTGTTTTTGACAATGACAATAAAGGAAGTCTAAGTCTAAGTCTAAAACCAGGTGGGTATTGAGACCAGTGTCCTCTGAAATAAAGAATAATAGCAACGCTTAAGCATGCAGAGTGTATTTTTGGGTGAGTTTGGGGCCACAGAGTTCTTATCGTGGAGCTGGAGTGAAGGGTTCACAGCTTCTGATGCTGAGCTGTGTTGTGCCAGTTGGTATCAGATGTGCCACAACTTTCAGGTTTCACTGACCCAGTTTCTGATGTGTCCCTCTGCTGGTGTTGGCAAGTTTTCTTTTGTGCTTTCGCATCTTCTGTTCTCCTTTCTGAGCTCTTCTGAGAACCCATTTCTGATGGCGATGCTGTCGGGTTGTTTTCTGTGTCCCAGTTTCATTGATGGTGTGGACGGGAGCAAATGAATGTAACTCATCTTCCAAGAAACAGCCCGGTGCTTTCAGATAAAAGTCATGATTCATCTATTCTTGTTTTCTTTCTATTCTCAAGAAGATTCAAGAAGCTCTATTCATCCCAGAGAAAATAGCTGAAATAGATATTCGATATGTGCGTTTGGTTTTGTTCCTATTGTGTTTGATCAGTTCTGTCTCAGTGAGAGTTTGGCATCTTATATCTCCTATCTTACCTCACAATATCTCCTTTTTAGTATATATCCATGTGTGTAAAATAAAAGTTCCAAAAAAGTTTAGGAAATATGTTATTTGATGCTGTTTGTATACAAATTGATATTTTGCTCCAGTTCGGGATTTTAATGTTTAGCTAATTCTGTTATAACTTTTGGAACACAATGGTTTCCATTATTTCTTTTTAAAAAAAGACATGCGTGAAATGAATGAGAATAGATCCACAAAAATGATTTGATGATTTTTTGCTTCAACTCTGTGAGATGAAATTGATTAATCTGACCCAGGAGCAATGTATTCTGGCCCTTTATCTCTCTATTCGAGCAAAGTATAATGGCGTTAAATTACTGATGATTATCGGACAGCTAATAATAAATGTAGCGCATATTCAACCTATCCATTATCTGCCATCTCGAGTGTCTGTGGACTCAAGCATTCGCACAAATAGATGTTGTTTATTGAATTGAGTGGGTTGATGTCAGCTGGGTCACTATGATATTCATAAAAAGACTCAGAAACAGGATCCAAAGTGAAATACGTGTGCCATAAAACGCTTATATGGCAGAAAAGGGTTTGTCTTTGCTAGACTAGGTGACCTGGGTTTGGGTCTGACTCGTGCTCCCTGTCTCATTCTCTCTTGATCTCTCATTTTTCATCCCGAACGTACTTTTGCGAGTGCGAATTGTTCTTTCTGTGTGTCGCTCAACACTGAGGAATTAGCAGAAGACCCAGAGCGATTAGTCAAACAGAGACATTGAACTGGGAAAGTTGGGCAGCAGATTGGGGCCAGACAGGACAGAAATGATGCTGATATAACAAGTGAAGAGGGTACTGAGAAGACGCATGGAGCGCTTTGAGAAATAGTTCAATGCTAATGAGTGAAAAAACGAGGGGCTGAGTAGGATGGATGGGTTAAAAACAATGTAACAGGGCATTCAGATGGTGAGTGAGCAAAAAAGGCAGCAGCTATGGCGAGGATGCAGATTGGTTCAGAAGTTTGCCGGTTATTTTCTAATAATTTTAGTCTGAAAACATTCAGTTTTGGAGGAAAAAATGCACAAAAATGGGGAAAAGAGATACTGGTAGCAGGCATTGGTTGATTAGCTTTTCTGTGGAAACTGCAAGATGTTCAGCTGATGGGATGTGTCAGTGAGATATGAGCGGTGGTTTATCTTTAAACCCAGACAGCGGATTCAAAAAGCGATTTTTGCACAGCAGGAGTCGGACTGTGTCCGAATGGATGTGGAGAAACCACATCGGAGGATATCAGAATTCAGGAATCGCCAAAAAGACTGTTAGAAAATGTCATGATAGGGTTGGGATTACATCCAAGAATTAGATCTGGCCCCATTTTGTTGGCAGTGGAGATGGAAAGGCTGACAGATGTTGTCAGGCAGGGGTTATCAAGTCCTATGATGTTCACGGATGAGACTGTGATATGTATCACTAAGAGTAAGACACAAGTGGAAGATACGCTCTGGGGGGGAGGAGCAATGACAGCCAGGAGAAGTAACATGGAATACGGGAGAGGGAGAACCTGGATGAGAGGCAGAGTATATTCTGGAAAGGCTGTCATTTATCCATGACAGATGCAAATAGCATGGATCGATTCAAGGATTGCAGCTAAAGTACACCTTTGATGGCGGGAGGTTAGCTTAAACGGGTAAAGCGTGCAAGATTCGGACCAGCAATCTTCTCACTCACGGCAATGCAAAGCTCTGCATCCCCAGTTATCATTTAAAAGATCTCCAAACACTGTGTCACGTCTGGGGGAAATGTTGGTGTTTTTGTCTTGTCTCCATGTTGTCTTGTCATTTCCTGTCTTATTTTGAAGGATGAATCCCCTTGTTTCAGGTCACTTGCACTTCCTGTTGTGTTCCCAGTCTGATTGTCTCCTTGATGACCTATTGTCTGCACCTGGGGATCCCTTCCCTCATGTGTTTAAATAGTCCTCGTCTCCCCTTGTCCCGTGCCGGTGTATTGAGTTCCATGACCACAGTTCTTGTCTTGATCCCAGTTACAGTTTCCTAGTGAGTATTTCTTTGTTACTTTGTACCTTGCCCATAGTCATGTTGTTTTGATACTTTGTTCTCAGCCTTTGTCTTCCTCGTAAGAGTGATTATATTTTGATACTTTGTTCATAGTCTTGTTTATTGTTTTGGTACTTTGTCTCCACTCGTTGAGTGCGATTTTTGTTCAATAAACCTTTTGCATCTAACCACCTCTCTGCGCCTGAGTCCTCCCTAAACCCCAGCCCCCTGACACACTGCATAACACCACATAACACTCCTCCTTCCCCACACACACACACACACTAAAACCTCCCCCCATGGACATGGACAATACACGCACCTTAGTTTAGCTTTGTCTTCAACTCAGTTGTTTCTTTTTGCAATCACCTCAGTGCAATATTCATTGATGTTTCTTTTTTAATAACTCTGTGCAATAATATTTATATATAGGCTGTTACCCTGTATATATCTAGCTCTTAGATATAGAAAACATATTTATTAAGTAGGAATAAGGTCTTAGCTCTGTCTCACTGGTAGCCAAGTAATCGACATTTCGTTGTCAAGATTCACCTTGTGTTTTTTGTACAATGACAATAAAGGAAGTCTAAGTCTAAGTCTAAGTCTATGAGACGTGAAGCTGCAAAAAAACGAGCAAATGCTCCTGTTCAAACATTGGGGGCCACTTCGGAAAAATCATTAATACATTAATTCTTATCTACAAATCAAATAAACACAAATTCTACAGCAAAACATTTTAAAGAGAGAAAAAAGTACTAATAATGAAAAAAATTATTCTTACCCATAATGATAAATACACTCCAGGCTGCTTGGAACTCACACGTTGGGTAGTTTTGGTTTAATTAAATAAAAGTTTAACCAATTAAAAACTTATAAACGTGTTGAAAAAGATGATTGAATTATGAAAGCGCAAGGTATTTCATCTGAGTGCTAATAATGCCACATGCATGAGACAGGGTTATAATGCACAGACCTGACATCTAAAGTACAGGAAAAACCTTGTTGGAAGCCGCCAATCACATGCAACATGTTCACTTTTACTTGTACTTAGACTTGTAAATGGAACATTATTTCTCCTAAACGTGTTTACACTGCTTTGGTGTCAGTGTGTCATTGACATGTCCGGCTGCCTCCTGCCCCCCCAGACTCAGCCCATTTCCATCTCACTCTCATTTCACCTGTGGAGATGATTACACCTCCTCCATTTTAACTTCCTCATCTGGATGGATGGCGTGTACTTGCTCGTGTGGAGCATTTCGCAGAGCTTTCCATGGCTGGTTTACTAACTACTTTCTGGAGCATGCAGAAAAACTTGAACGATGTTTGCTTGCATGGAACTGTGCGATGTGGTTTAGAAATGTGTAATTATGGTCGTTCAAATAATAATCAAAGAGCTAAGATTCCTTCTTAAAGACAACTCAGTTGTATCACTATCATATTTAATTAAATGCTAAACAAAGGGAAATGATGAGTTTGAGGGAAAAGCCTTAAAGGAGAGGATTTTAAGCTCATTCTGACATATTTAAAGCCGAAGAACAAAGTTGTTCCTTCTTCCTTTTTACTCAAAATAAAACAGCCATGGTTTGCTCACATTAGCTCACAACTCACAAAACAGATTCCATTATAAATATAAAATGTAAAAAACAGAGATTAGCACAGCTAATAAATGAGGTGGCAAACCACAATAAATGATTGCCTTTCTCCTGTTTGTTGGGCTTTTGCATGTTGCTTTAACATGAAAAAGTGCTCTTCTGCTGAAATGCTGGAATGAAATGTGTATCCAGAAAACACACTCTCAGTGCTTTGCACTGAACCTCTGAAGTGACCTTCAACACAGAAGCATCATTTATGAGGAGGAAAGCCGACAGAGCCACTCTGCAAATGTTTTCAGGTGGCTTGTGATTTCGTATTTCCCTGCATTTCGGTCCAACCTGTGTCAGAATGACCCAAGCGAGACAGCGTCCGGCGGCTTATTCTGCTCACAGTTTTCATTCCTCTGCAGAGTTTGAGCTGAGGGTGGACACAGCAGAAAATACGATTATTCTTTTAGAGTACTTCTGTCGTCTGGTGCTCAGAACGAGAGGCTCCAGCTCCCCGGAACCACGCTTCATTTCACAGAAAGCCCAGAGGATGAGGTGAGACAGCGTGGCCTTAGCAGGACTATTCAATCTCCAGTACGAAGCTCTATGAAGCTGCTGTCTGCTTCCCCTCCAGGTTCCGGTCCTGTTCCAAGTTATTTGCTCGCATTTGGGTCGGCCACTGTCTCCTCCAAACCCATTCCCTGATCAGCATCATTGCAACCCGAGTCACCTCTGAATTTCTGATACTCTCCCGTTTTCAATCAGGTGATGCTTCATGGCACAGAAGCCAAATTAGCCGTCAGAGCTCACAGTTCGACAGCATTAAATGTAGCAACAGATTTATCCAGCACCCTGTTTCTGTAGTATTGATCATTTCCTGATGGGTTAGCAGTGGACTCTGGGCTGTTGTGTGTTGTATCCTCAGTAGAATCTCTCATGGTTAGCAGCTTGATTACAAAAAGGACTACCAATGCTTTGATGAACCAAACTGCTCCATTATGCTCAATTAAGGATTTTTTAAAATCCAAAATAGTACACCAGTCCGTAGGCCTGCATCTGTTAAATATACTGAGTGGTGGTATTCAGTTGTCTGTGAATGCAGCTCCACTGGACGGCAGCACGGAGGTGCTTCAGAACTTTGTGCTTATCAACAGCAGAACAAAGTCTGCGTGAGCCTTTGGTTCAGTGCATGGAGGATCTCACGGTTGACGAAAACCATAAAAAAGAGCGTTTGTCCCGTTCCAAACAGTCCTCTCTTCATATCCGTGGCCAGTTGTGGAAAGCCTTGGGTCTGATGGCCAAATCGGTGACGCATGTCACAGCTGAGGCTGTATTCCAGTGTCTTTCCTCGACTTTGTAATTGTTTCCATCAAGGCCAAGAAAAAGTACTTTGTGAAAATACAAGAGCAGATACATATGGTGAGTAAATATATGTTCTTTATTTATTTACTTCTTCTTTTTTCCATCCTACACTTAATTCCCTTACATATAGACTCCAGTCCTCTCATGCATGTTAACTATTAATCTTATGTTTTTGTTTTTTTTGTTGTGTAAAAATCTTGACATTTGCCATCTTTTAACCGGTTACCTTGAGCACTGTGGGTCTTTATAACTGGCAAATCATGACGCTGAGGCTTATTCTGTGCCTCCTCATCAGTGTCTTTCTGCCGAAGATGCATTGAGCACGTTCTCTTTGTCAGTGCATCATTCGATCTGTTTTGTTCTCTTTGGAAAAGAAGGTAGTTGTGCAAAAAATCCCTGGTCTACACTCAGGACTACACTGAAATATTAAGCCAGATGGCTTAATATTCACAAGGCTGAGCATCAAGCATATGTGCAAGCATCATCCTTGGCAGACTAAAAAGCTATTCTATTAAATGCCTCACTGAGGATTGTACATTTTTATGAATTGCAAATGACATCCAGTACAAGGCCACATGTGGAAATTCAATTTTCTCATGCCAGGCACTCTCCAGACAAACTTGACATTCTTTCTGTTTCCCAGAGGTTCTCTTGGGATAATGGAACTTGTTAACACCTGGTTAAGTAGGAACGATAATATATTTGAGCAATATTTCTACTCTTTCAATTCCCCTTTTTACTTATCTAATGAATCCATTATTCATGACAAACCCTTCAAAGTAAATTGCCACATTTCCAGAAGTGTACTCATTTGAAATGGCCAGCAGTATAGCTGATAAATAGCAATGGATCTGATCCTGGACATCATTACAATCATTGATTAAGTGCTCCTCCTAACAAGATGCCGGGTAGACATGGGAGCAATCTGATAGCGTTGAAGCTTAGATTAACACCCTCATTCAAAATCCAAACAGTGTGATCTTATACAAGAGGACGACTATGAAAGCAAGATTAACTGTGGCTTCTGAGCATCACAGGCTGTGAGGTAATCATACAGGAAGAAATTAATCATTGCCGTTAACGTTTTGACAGGGCGATGTGTGCTGAATAATGCAGCGGGCCTGGGGCTCACTTATCACAAGAAGCAACTTCAGTGTTTGCTGAAAACTTTCTCCAGAATCATGAATCCCGACATCCAGAGGAACAAATGCAGCACGCAGGCCCGGTCTGGGATTCTTCAGGCTGATTCTGCGTGGAAAGAGTTGAATAAAGGACTCGGTGGTGATGAAATGATTTCACATGGAGCCTATCTCCCAACAGAATGGCGTGCAGCCCTGACTCTGGGAAGAGGCTTTCCCCTAACGTCGGAAAAAGGATGAAAACACATCGATGTGAATTGGATAATTACGGTCAGCATTTTTGCGACTTGCAGTGGAGTTATTATATGAATGTTATGCAAATGAAAAATGTAATTTCCTGTAGATGGGTTTGTGTTGGGAACACGTCTGTGTTCAGCTCTTTCACTAAGAAATCTCAGAACCATCATAAAAGTGCAGATCTGTCTGTTATTTCCTTTCTTTCCCTTCAGAAAGTTACCTGTGGATTTAATGATTTGGAACAAAATGAAATGCTAACCCCAATTTTGCACGCTATACACGCACACACATGCACATTTCTGTCTCTCCGACTGTCAAATTTTCCCTTCAACAGAACTTTTTTTCTTTATAAACTCTTTGATTAATTAGGTGAAGTGATTGAAATTCACAAAGACCACATTTTCTTTTGTCCTTTGACTGCAATTTCACTCCACTCTTATCTTTTAGAATCTAACTGGAAAGTAATTTCCACATTTTCTTATGCTTGTCAAAAATGAAGAGAAGAGGATTAAGTTTTAAGAATTTCTTCTGCTTAGATGGTCGGTCCTCTGTGCCTCCAGCTATATAGTTGTTATACCTATTTTTAAAAAATTGATAAAAAAAAAATCGTTGTAGTTTAACTTAGAAATCAGGATTTAGCACCCCACCCATCAAAGAAAACAGTCACAAGGGAAGGCAATAAATGGGTATTATGGTCAGGGAAGTCTTTAATCAAAGACTTTTTTGAGGAAATGGAAACTGTGCTGCAGACCAAAACCAGAAACGACAAGACTGTTATCCGGATAAGGCAGAAAATGTGATGGCACGGCCCTTTGTAAAAGCGTTTCACGCCTCTATGATTGCAGCATCAATGCAGAAAGGAGCTTTAAGATCTCAACACAGCTCTTTTCCACATGCATTCTGGGAAAGGTCAGGCCACTGCTCCTGAACTGGGGGGTCTGCAGCCTGAACCTGTTCTGTATGCATGTCTGCATGTTTAAACGTGTATACACATAGATCAGTATAAAAAAGGCTTTGCATCAATGCATTAAAGCCTCTAAAGTCATCTACATCACATGCAAAATAAATGGAAAGGGTTCAATCGGATTGTCTTTGCTCTAATTTATTCTAACAATGTTTTGAAGGCATACAAATGAATCAAATTAATAAAAAACTTGTTTTGATTAAACAAATTAAATTTGGAGTTTTTCTGAGTTTGTATAATATGCAATTAATTGGATAAAAATAAAGGGAATAAGCAATTTAAAAGCAAATATAACCATTCAATAATGTGAAATGATCGCAGTTTTGGAATTTGCAGAAGTTTTGCAGAAAAACTCTAAAAACTGACTTACAGCTATAATGATATGAAACATGAACCGATCAAGAGATTGGATTAACGTTTTATCACTCTGTGCTTCTATGACAACAGACTGATTCACAGACAGCTCATGGACGGCTTAGAACAGTGTCCCGGAGCATTTTGTCTCCTCTTTTTGCCGACTAAAAATAAGGATGATGCAGTGAAACCACTGATGATTATCCGACTACCAACGCTGATAAGAAGCACGTCGGAACCGTTGAATCGTAAAGCAAACATTGGGTTGGGGTGTCTGTTTTTATGTTTTTATCTATTGTTTATTTATTTATTTATTTATTTATTTATTTATTTATTTATTCGTTTATTTGATGGGGACAAGTATGTTTCATGAAACATGTCACACACTATAAGTGAGTATGAACTGAAGATGATACAATTATTTTGTAGTTCAACACAGTCTGAAGGACGCACATATCCACTAGTTGCATACCCATATATATTAAATTAATATATTAAATTAAATGTGAAGTAACTCTTTTAGTTATAACAGAGCTGCTGCATCCTTATCAGACTATTTGGGTAAAACTATCAAAAGCTCCTATAAATTGTTCTGGGCCTCTTCAATAAGGGAAGACAATGCTGTAATTCTGTGAAACCTGAGAGAAAGTTTAATGTTTTTTTAACACGTGGAGAAGCTGGACGGAAAAAGGCCGCAGAGTTTTGAAATAAAAGGTCACTTTGAAATTGGCCAGTAATTGCTGCCTGTTGATAGATTGCGACAGGGTTGTTAAAATGAACGGTTGAGTATTTGAATTTCAAATATCCTGTGACGCCGCCTGCAGTAAAAAGCTGTTTTAATTAAATAACTATGGGACAGTTATTTCCAGCGATGCTTTGAAGGGAAATTGGGTTGGAAGACCTTATTTGACTGATAATCTTTTTTATTCCTCTCAGAAAACTTTGTCCAGCTTTTCTCATTTCCTGCTTACAGGGTTAACCTACAGCTTTGTTTTGATCTGGACTAAATGTGTCTGACTTCTTTGGCTGAACGGTGTTGTGCAGGGGACACATAGGCCTGTGAAGTACTTCCACTTATTTTCCTAACTTGAGCAGAAGTTGGATTTTATTTTCGTGTAGAGGAAAAGAGATGGCCTGCTTCATGCATCAGATTGAAGACACTCTTTTTGCTTTCGTTCATTCTCTTTCATGTCAAGCAAAAAAATAGCTGCGACCCTGTGCAAATACAACAAAACTGGTTTTGGATGGGGTACATTCAGCAAAGCAATCGGCACGTGTCACTGCTTATACAACAGCGTATTCATCCTGATGAAAATCGAAAGAAAACATCCATATTTTCTGCTTTGACTCAGATACAGTCAGCAAATAAATAATTAAGCGATCTGCACCTTTTAACCTTGTTTGAGGGTTTAAAATAGCTGCGGTTACATACGCACAACACAAAGCCCAACCCTGAACAGCGCGCTGCCATTTTCAGTGTTTTCTGGTCATTAGAAGACAATAAAACCAATGTTATAGCAGCCAGCAATCAAATTAGGTTATGCAGTGAAGATCAGGTCTAACAAAGTTAGGTCGACTCTTCGTGCGGCTGCTTTATGAGGTTATTTTAATTATGCTTATTCTCAGTCAGGAACACCATTGTTCTGTGCTTTATTTCGAGGCACTTAAAAGGGCTTTGAGAGTGTTCTAAAGGCCGCTGCATTCTGAAATAAAACAGGTTTGTCAGCAGCCAGACGACATCGCTCTCTTTTCGACTGTTCAAACAAACGAATATAACGAACTGGCAGTGAGTTCTGTCTGCTCAGAACTCTCTAACTCTGCATCACCTTGCAACTCCATCAGTTTGCTCCAGAGTCCTTTCTGGTCCTCCATCCTGCTCTCTTCTGTGATGAATCCTGGGATTTCCCTGGACGGCACACTGCCGTGCACAGCACAGCCAAACACACTCACGAGGTTAAACACAGCACTCCCCAGCCCCCCCGAAAGGTTTCCTCTTTTGATTTCCCTCCATTTGAATGGCTGTGTTGTTCTGTCTCAGAACACAGTGCAATGCAGTCTTCTGTTTCTCTGAACAGATTGAAACAGAAACAATATACTGAATAATAACAGATTAAACTGTCTTTTACCTACTTAATGAAAACGACATAAGCGATAAATCTGTTTGCCTTTCTGAGCCCACAATGCACCATAGCTGCAGGGGAATACTTTCAGAATGATCCCAGATGGAAAGACATTCGGCAGCTTGCTGCTTCTCCACCACTTGGACCTGTAGCTTGTGTGGATCTTTCCTCACTTCCAAAGCCCCAACGGAGGGCAAAGTTCACTCTGCACAATATTAGATGTGAATTAGAGTGCGGAGTGTGAGAGAGGACGCTGAGACAATGATGGAAAAAGCTTTTTTTTATTCATCCAAACCAGTCAGGACTCGCTGCATATTTATTTGATGTCCTCCAGTCAGCGTTGATTTTTGAGCATTCTTCTCCTCTTGAACAGCTCAATGCATATTTAGCCTGTAAATAGGTCAACATCACTGGAATATGCCGGAGATAAACACGAAGTGCAGAAAATAACCTACAAGTGCTCAGAGATTCTGCTGCCAGCAAACATGCGATAGAGGAGAAAAAGCCCAGAAGACGGGGAGCTTAAATACGGAGAAGAGGATGATTGGTGAGGGACCTCAGCTGAGGATGACTGACAGGTGTGGAAAACACAGCTGGAGACCAGGAGACGATGATGTTAACAGCGAGAAGACAAATGTGGGATGAAAAGAAGCAGACTGAGAACAGAATGAAAAGATCAACCCATAAGAACACAGGAAAATACTCAAAAAAAGACACAAAATGCAAAACACCTGCTCATGCTAATAAGTCATTCTCGACAGGTGTCAAGTGACATGTTATAACCCACCTCAGTTTCTGTACATTCACTTAATCATTTTCCAATGGTAAAAAAGTAAGATTTAGGTTCGACTTAACTGCATCTGTTCCGGTCCAAACATCTGGTGCCCCCTGGGGAAAATAGTAGGACTGTTCTGCAATTTATAGATTAAAAAGCAGCTTATCTTATTGGATATATGGCGTTTATTAGAAAATGGGATTTACCTCCTGCACACAGCCGATTACCAGAGCATTGACAGATTGCATGAGACAGCGTGTGGGTGGCAGCCCTGACTAAAAGGCATGTGACAATTAAAGCGATGATGGGTCAGGAACAGCAGAATCTCTCTGTTGTTGTCAGAGGGCTGGGGTTTAGGGAGGACTCAGGCGCAGAGAGGTGGTTAGATCCAAAAAGGTTTATTGAACAAAAAAAATCGCACTCAAAGAGTGGAGACAAAGTACCAAAACAATAAACAAGACTATGAACAAATTATCAAAATATAATCACTCTAATGAGGAAGACAAAGCTGTGAACAAAGTATCAAAACAACATGACTATGGGCAAGGTACAAAGAAATACTCACTAGGAAACTGTAACTGTGATCGAGACAGGAACTGTGGTCATGGAACTCAATACACGGGACAAGGGGAGACGAGGACTATTTAAACCCATGAGGGAAGGGATCCCCAGGTGCAGACAATAGGTAATCAAGGAGACAATCAGACTGGGAACACAACAGGAAGTGCAAGTGACCTGAAACAAGGGGATGCATCTTTCAAAATAAAACAGGAAATGACAAGACAACATGGAGACAAGACCAAAAACACCAACATTTCCCCCAGGTGTGACAGTTGTGTTCGGAATACATCTTTATTTACCTGAAAACATCAGGTGCTCGTTTTGCTTTCCTTGGGTTGGCTTTAACATGAACCAATAACAATAACTTTATTATTTATGCTCTTATCCAGAGCTTTTTTAAAAATTTTCTTTGGGACATACTGGTGAGATTATTATGTAATTTCGAGGTCTGCACCAAATCTCAATTCTACCTGATCAAGTTTGTGAGGAAAACTATGAAAAAAACTGTCACATTTCTGCCGGGAATAAAGTGCTAGAGCAGTGCTGCAACCATTGGCTGATAATAAATTCAGTTGTTTGTCTGCAGCATAATCACACATTACATCTACAAAGTGTCCAACAGAATGACGAGATGTCAGACGTGTGCTTTTCACGGCTGCGTGGCGTCGAGAGTGTGACAACAATGGCCCCAGACGTGGCTACTGGAGCTTTGTGGTTTTATTGTGTTTTATTGTGTGATGTCCGGGCGGAGGATATTAGATAAAGCTTGAGTCATTGGCTGGTATTTTTGAGAATCTGGAGGCTCGGTGAGATCGACATAAGCAGGGAAAGGTCAGCCAGACGGCAGCGCGGACGCCAGAGTCTTTGTGGAATGAAAGCAGGTCATTAGATTTTAGCCTTTAAACGTATCTGATCAATGTAAAGTTGAGGAGCTTGAACTAATGTTGCAGTGTCACCGTGTTCCAGCCAAAACACGCTTCTTTTCACCACGGTGACATTTGCAGGACAAAAAATATCAGTTATGTATTTTTTCAATAGACATTCATGATTTCTGAAAAAATAATGTTAGCCCCTTAATGCCACATGGATCATGTATGCTCCACACGGTTTCTGAAATCTTTTGCATCTGAGGACTTTTGCATAATTTAATGGGAAAAACCCAGTTGTGCGTAATCAGATATACCTGATAAGAATAAGGAGAAGACAACACGACAATAATTTGACTTATTACACAGTAATAAATGATGCATTTTAAAAAATATATGTTTTTTCCCCAGAAATACATATCTGTTATTTTGTTAAAGGGTCAAATTAAAAACAAAGACTAGAAAAATCAACATTTTCTCTATATTATTTTCATGGATCAGGCTTTTTTTCTCTTCTGTAAACTTTGTTTTTTTAATTCCCTGTCTTCAAAATGTGAGGGATTGCATCAGTTTGCACATTCCTGTCTTTAAAACTTTGAGAGCTTTGTCTGTGCGTTTATTTATCAGTCACAGAAACAACTGCTTTACCATCAGTGAAAAAACAACATTCAGAGAGGATGAGAGAGGAGGGCGGGTTTGCTTTTTGCAGAAAAAATCTGCAAAAGGTCAAAGAGATATTCACGCTTGGATTCTTTGGATAAATATGAGGAGTGATTGAAAGCAATCAATCATGCTTTATATACGGTCCACATGAAGCTCAGTTTGTGTATTTAGTCATGTAGTTTTAATCTGTTATTCTGTCATAACTTATTTTTCAGTGCATTGACAGATTGCCAAAGAGTAGGAATACAGTTCTTTGAGATATTCTGTCTTTTCTACTTTCACAACATTCTATAAAAAAGGCATCACTGAGCACATTCAGGATTTTTAGCTTATTTCCAACCTCACATCCGGTGAACGTAACCCCCGGCTCACCTGGGGAATTTTCTGATCTATTTAGAAGACGCTCACCGAGCAGCACCACCGTTCAACCTTTTCTGTTAATCTGCAGGGATTTCGGGTTCAAAGAGACTTTCCTTGACATCGTCTTGTTTCCCCTGGAGGGACAATAACAGAAAGCAGAGTTCTCGGGTCTTTTCTTAGTGCGGTGCAACGTTTCATCAGCCAGGAAATATCAGAATAATAATAATAATAATATATGTACACACAGACATATATGAATGGAATCGGTTTAAAATCTGGGTTACCACTCCAGTAAGACTCACACCGCCTCCAGATACACACGTACATGCACACATTTTTAACAAAGAAGCCCCGGGGCGTTAAACGTGGCTGCAGACTATAAAATGAAAGTGGAGTTGTTATAAGAAAAAGCAGGGAGACGGGGAAGAGGCTCATGCCCCGGAGGCCTTTCAATAGTGGGAAAGTTAAGCACAGGCTGTTGTCTTGGAGGAGCAGAAAGAATTCAGAGATTGATTTATGGCTGTACGACTGTGAGTGTGCAAGTGACCACAGAAAAAGACTCCCCTCAAAGATAAGCCTCGAAAACAGCCTCACAAAGACCAGGCTGCCGGCTTACGTGATTGATTTATTTTATGACTCATGTTAAATATGTATAGGCTTAAATAAGTTTATATGTATACAACAGGTTTTCAGGAAGACAATTGTTTTTCCCAGAGTGCTGTTTTCGGAACAATACAGACAGGTGAAGGATTTAAACGCCTGAAGGGTTTTCTTTTTGAATATTAAGAGGTAGGGACAGAAAGTGAAGAAATCAACTGGAGGAAAACTGTGTGTGATGATTGTGCTTGTGCAGAAGTTAACCTGGGCTGAAACCTGATGTCAGGTAAGAAAAAGAAAGGCAAAGGAAGGAGGAATTCAGATGACCATCCACAAGGTTTAGCACTAAATTCTTCTCATCACACACTTCTGATGGATTTGTTTAATTTAATCACAGGCGAAAGGCAGCAGATTAAAATCCCACTTTAAGATTTCATATAAAACGTGCTGTTCCCCCTTTTTCATGGCCTGACCGGCTCTCATTTTTACCATTTTTACTCATTTTTCATGATATGGAGGGCTTTTCAAACATGCCATGTTTCACACTTTGATAATATCCCATTCATGTATTAAAAAAAGTCAGCTTTGTGTTGGCCTGTGCTCAGCTTTTGCTAATTAGAGTGAATTAGAAACCGTAGATGCAGGTGCTGGGAGGCTATCATTAGTTCTTTGTGAAAGGTCATCACCAGGGGTGTCCTGCAACCTTCCACTACCACTTCCTGTCCCTGCAACTGTTCAGATGAGCATTGATCAAACCGCCTGACATGAATGCAGTTACTAGAAGTGCATGCATTGAAAAGCAAAACCTCCTGTGGCAGCAGTGGAGAGAGGAAGCAAAACAGGGCAGAAGATACAATTCGGTGTAAGAATGCAGTAGAAAAGATGAGGGCAGCACTTTAAATGCTCTCCTCTGAGTCAAACAGTCCTTCATGTCCCGGACTAAAGTCAAAGCTTCACATTTTGACTTTCATCCTTCTCCCCATAAGCGCTGACGTTAATACGCTTTCCTTATTCAATTTCTGGTTAACCCAGAAAGTTTGTTCCCAAAGGGGAAACTTTTGAAGCCTTAAGTAGGGAAGTCATCTGCTGTTGCTGACCTGTGCAGGTTCAGTTCGGGGGACTGAGGCAAAGAAAAGATTAAATTCATTCTATCGTCTTAGTAAATGATGTGCTCTGCACACAGCTTCATAAACTGGGTCAGATGGGAGTGAATTGGATGATTACACCTTTATCAGCAGTATTATCAGAGTTTGTCAACCTGTGTTTAAAGCACTAAGACTTAAATCTACTCGAAGCCGCCGCTTTATAAACAAGCTGAACTGAATAAAATCAAATGTGATTCATAAATTGAAGAAAGGCATGAAAACTGTGGCATGGAGGCTTGCAAATGTTGTCTGACTGAGGATGTCCTCTCAGCCCTGAGGAATCGTTTGAAAGCTGAAGTCACCACCTCAGATTTGTTTAATCTGTGCTCACTTTGCAGTTCTCATTGGACTAAATCAGTTTAGCACCAACTGAGAGCTGCAAAGAAGCAAAAGCTACATTTAGTACTAATGTAAACATGAGAAAATCTTTTGTCTCTGAGCCTGATCGCATGGCATAAACAAAGGGACTGGGCATAATATGTGGAATAAGAGAACCTTTTCTCTTTCCTTTCAAATGCTGAATAGATTCTGTCCATGTGCTGCTTGTTCATATTCACTTTCTGAGCTTTGCATGCTCTGGATCCATTATGGGTCATTTGGCTGTTGGTCAGGAGGTCCTGAAACTGAGACTAAACCTACTGACGGTGTGATTTGCACAGCAGGAACTCGTGGATCCGAATGCTGAGGGAACACATCTTTATCATACAGACAGTAAAAAGTCAGGGTAGAACAACTGGGAGCAGATTATGAGTGATGTGAGGAAGACAGACTTTTACTGTTCTAAAAATAATTTATCTCTACAGAAGTCAACTGGCAGCCCACCATTCCCATGGGAACCCCCATCATTTCCGCCAGGCATCCCGAGCTCTGTCTTCTCCTCTGGAATATGCAGGCTGAAAGGTTTAAACTCTGGCAGATTAATTAAGAGCGGTTCAACTGGAAGATGACAAATTAGTGAATGGCAAGCCAACTATCAGCTCGTTAGTGGAACTAAGGCATCAGAGAGCCAGTGAGAGCCGTCTGAAGGCATCTTCCATTCCGTTTGAATGCATGAAAAGGATGCAAAGTGATGATACAGATGTCAGTCTTTACGAAATGTTGCAGAAGGTCAGAAGACCTGTTTTTTCCGATGCTCATGACAGGAGTCTTGTTTTCATTATGGTGATTCCATGCACATATTCCAGAAGACACACACAGTTCAGTCTCACAGGAATCACAAACCTTTGTATTTATGATATTTAACAGGAACTATTTTTCCTATTTTTGTGGGATAAAAACCCAATTTTAAAGAAATTTATTCTTATTAGGATCTCTGTTTGAATGTAGTACCCCGGAAATATTGAACCAATGAAATTGCAGTCCGTAAATACGGGAAAAATAATTTTAAAAAGAACTGAAAAGTGTCAGGAGACAAAAACCAGCAGATCTAATCTTACTGTAACATAAGATAAGGCTTGGTGGAAACATTCTGGATATAAGTGAAACAGTTGTCTGCACTGGTTAAATTTCCGTGATGTCTGTTCGAAAACGTATTTCATTCCCAGCTCCTGCACCTCCATTTTAAAACAGTCTGCTTGCGTTTGCAGACCTACTGAGAACGATTTTGCCCCCACACTGCCAGGTTTTGAAAACCCACCAAGGGCCAGAGCACAGCTGTGGCCTCCTTTCACCCATTCTTTTCTCTGTGAACATTGCATGCCACCCACAAATTGTTTTTTTTTTTGTGCTCCACATATCAAGAATGACTAAAGCTCCATGTCTCTCAGTTGGTGGTAAATTAGATGCAAAATTATTCCATAGAACAGTTTAAAGAAGCACATTTTATGGAAATACAGCATTACATTCATCATGACATTTTAAAAGAAAGAAAGAGTGTTGGATGTATTTCAAATGCAAACGTTAAATGTCTCGTGTTGTCGTTTTGATGTAAAACTTACAGTAACATGATATGCCTTTTGTCCCATATTCACATTTACAGAACGAGTTTCACACACAAAGTTGCAAAAAGTGACTCTATCTTTGGTGGGGTTTACTTCCTCCCGTAAACTAATTGGACTGTTTTGTGGTCAACATCATTTCCTGAAGTAGGTGGAGGATTGTTATTTCTCAGCTTTGACCGCCGTAAAACACACAAATAACAGCAATACCAGTAATAGTAATAATGATGATAAAAAAAGAAACATACATATAAAAAAGAAATAAAGACTGTGCATTTAGTCTGAACAACATTAAAATTCAAAGTGACTTAATTATACATAAAATCATCTACAATAACACCCGATACAACAAAAATATCACTGCATCAGATGCAGGTTTAGCCTTATATTAAAATCTTTCAACGCATTCCTGGAGTGGAGATCACAGTAGCTCTGCTCATAGAAGAATAAAAAAACGCCATCGTCATTTCCTGCTCACTCACATTTGGAGGAGGAGGACGCGGTTCCTCCGTGCGTGTGTGCGGCTGCTTTTGCTACACAAATACAGAATAAGAAAATTACGTCTCATCAATAAAAGATCACAGCAGCAACTGTCAGGCTTTGTCTGCTGCCCTGCTGCCAGGGCTGGATTGTCTTACAACAACACAAGCGCCCCTGGTGCCTTGTTTATCTCACCATGCGCGTGCACTGAATTCTAACTTCGCCGGGCCAATTATTCCAAGTATGTAGTTCAAGTTGAGAGCTTTTTATTGAATCTTTACTCAACTTCACCTGCAGTGTATTGATTCATTCATTTTATACAAATGATGTCTCCTCCATAAAGGATGACGGACACAGGGACACAGCGTTGATGGGGGGGCACCTTTAATTGCTCCTGCACTTCAAACATAGGTGACTTTAATTAGGCGGAAATGACTTAACATACTGTTAGCCCGATTCTTTAGTTGGAAACCTGAGAATAAACCAGAGTAGATCAAGAGTAAAAATTGACATTTATTGGGTCACAGGTAAAGTATTTCAGCGCTGGGCTCTTCACAGAGGAAACCTCTTTCTCTGGGTCTCAGTGGTAAAGAGCCCTGAGGTCTGGGGGTGATGGGTCTTTGTCTCCTGGGCTGGGCACACCCCTCAAAAGGAGGACTGGACACAACCAAGTCCTATTGGTTAGTTACCTCTAAGACTAACAAGCCGGATCGCAATTCATGTTGATGACATTGGAATGTGGTACCAAATGGTGTGTGTATGTGTTGACTTAAAGACGTGGATCTAATGCAACAGAGAAAGAAAAGAGAGAAAGAAAAGAGAGAGCAAAGAGAATCTGTGGTTACAGCCAGAGACTTCATATAGTTATCAGTAATCAGTAATCTACATAGATCATGTGATAGCATACTATGCTAAAGTGAGTATTTAAAACCAAATCCTAACAATACAAAAATAACAGAATCTTGTGGAAGAATGGCTGCAAATGTCACGTGAAGTCTAAATTATTGCAACAAATTGAGCACATCTGCAGGAATGAAAGATGACTGAGTTTTGGTATATGTGGCTGTGAGTAAGTCGGTGGGAGGAGAATGGTGATCACATCACTGCTTACGTGCCTGTTTCACACACGAGAGTCGAATAAAGACCCCGATCTCATCTGAATCCCCTTAACCCTTTTACTCGCTCACACTAAAAGTGTTTTCAGGTGGCCTTGCCCTCCGAAAAGAACAGAAAATCTATTAAGCTTTCCTTCTTTCTTTGATTTTTGATATTTATTGGTCAATCGTGCACAGGTAATGTCCCCAAGACAAAGCATCAAACAACTGCTCTTTCTTCTTCACAACCAGAAAAATAAGCTACACAGACACTTTATTTTTTCCATTTACCACAACATTCATGTACCTTTGTGGAAACACAGATAGAAATACCTACGGTTACTCTGTTCTTTTGTTGCCTTTTAAATAAAACAAGTACTATGTTCACTGTTATATATAGATTTGATCTTCTCTATTGTACACAATAGCAATAAAGAACACACACAAACACAGCAACAGCCCAGGATAAAGGAAAACCTGGCTCCCTATGTACATCACATGTTGCCAGAGAACAGAGCTGCCTGTCAGACACACGGCGAACCACTGGGACCACAGAGGGATTTCAAAAGGAATTAATCCCGATGATTGTAACGACATTTGAGCAAAACCAACACCGTGGTAGCTTCAGGAGCCCGAAAGAAGCGAGATTTTCTGTCTGCCGAGCTGAGAAAAACCCACTTTCAGAGCAGGAAGCTCTGGATCAGTGCAGAGTACTTCGCGAGTTAGCTGCTCTCCCTTCGAACTCCTTTGTCCCGGCGGGCGTCAGACGTCCATCTGGACCAGCACCAGAACGGGCGGCGCCTCGGCCACTTTGGTCCTGCGGCGCAGCAGCTGGGCCAGGCTCCTGAAAGAGGGCGTGGCGCGCAGCAGCAGCTCCTTCAGGCCGGCCCGGAACTCCCGCCGCACCAGGCAGTAGAGCACCGGGTTGAGGCAGCTGTTGGTGTGCGCCAGGCACACGGTCAGCGGGAAGGCGTAGGCCTGCACGTTGTAGAAGGCCTTGCTGAACGGCGCCAGGTCGAACTTGATGAACACCCCCCACAGCGTCAGCGCCTGGTTGGGGAGCCAGCACAGGAAGAAGGACAGGACCACGATGACGATGGACCTGGTCACCCGGGAGCGCCGCCTCTGCCGGCCCTGCTTGACCTCGGGGCCCTCGGCGCCGGCCACGCGGCGGCTGAGGACGACGCGGAGCAGCAGCAGGTAGCAGACGGTGATGATGACCAGCGGGATGAGGAACCCCAGGAGCACCTTCTGGAGCTGGTAGAGGCCCAGGAGGAGCTGCGGGTCCCAGTTCCCGGAGTCCGGGAAGCGCACCAGGCACAGCTCCTCGTCGGACACCTGCGCGCTGGTGGAGTAGATGGCGTGGGGCAGCGTGGCCAGCAGGGACACGGCCCAGATGCCCAGGCTGGTCCACTTGGCGCGGGTGGCGGCCGCCCGCCGGCTGTGCATCTTCAGGGCCGAGGCGATGGAGTAGTAGCGCGCCACGCTCATGGCGGTGAGGAAGAAGACGCTGGCGTACATGTTCATGGTGGTGACCGAGCTGACGATCTTGCACATGACCCGCCCGAAGGGCCAGCGGAAGTCCAGGGCCGTGTCCACCGCCCAGAAGGGCAGCGTCAGCACGAACTGCAGGTCGGTGATGGCCAGGCCCATCACGAAGCAGTTGATGGACGACTGCTTCTGCCGGTGGCGCGAGTGCAGCAGGTACAGGGCCAGCGAGTTCCCCACCAGCCCCAGAGCGCAGACCACGGAGTAGACGCACGCGATCATCACGCGCACCACCACGCTGGAGCTGTCTCCCTGGAACTCCATGATGGACTCCCGGGACAGCAGCTGCAGCCAGCAGTGCAGCGACAGGTTGCTGGTGGAGCCTCCATCCCTGTTGCCGTTACGGTCCTCCTCTAGGATCTGCTGCTCACACGGCTCTGGAGCCAGCGTTTGAACTCCAGTCTCATTCAGCTGCATGACCGGATCCCCTCCTCTCACTTATCACCTCCAAAGAAAAAGTGCTGCAGGCGCGTGGCGAGAGACGCTGGAAAAAGTTGCTCCTGATTTCATTTTTTCAGCGTTCGCGTTGTTTTTTCTGTGTCAGGTTATCTCCCGTGGCGCCCTGGGAGCCGTCCTCCTCCGCGATCACGCTCCTCTCATTTCTCCACATGCTTTCAGCGCGCCGCGTCCGTTTATAGCCTCCGCGCGAGCGCGCACCGCGCGCTCCTCACCTCAGCAGCGCGCGGATTGGTAGAGAGAGACGTTTTTTCTCTGGCAGCTGTCTCCCAAAGTCTCAATGAATGTCACGGATGAGGAGAAGATACATTTTCACAGGGAGACGTGGAGCGTTTTTTCTTTATTAAAAGTATGCTAGAATGTCGTTAATATTTTTCAGGGATTCACGACTAAAGTCAGTTTTGCACTGTTGGAATATTTTAGTCAGTGCTCATTTCTGTCAGTTGATTAAAAAAAAAAAAAAAACTGGTAGACCACATGAAATAATCATAAGCCTTCTGCAGAAAATGAAAAGAATGTAGAAAAAATTAGATATAATTTTAAATGAGTGACAATTGTAAGAGCATAAATTATTAATTTAAAATCAAATGTGATTTTTTCCCACTAATTTATAAGAAAAACACCCCACGTGCATTCAGAAATATTCAGTAAAGTTATGTTGTGGATATTATAACTATCAATACAGAAAAGATGTTAGGGGTTAAGTCTTTTTTCACCTCAAATTTTGGATATGATTTCAGATTTAATTTCAGATTTAATCTTAAACGTTATCCAAGAATTAATATTGGGGGTCTGTAATTGTAGGAGAGGCACCAACGAAACAATGCAGGATGTCAACTATTCTCTAATGTAAATTTGTGCTCATACCACTTGAGATACTCGTAAGGTGAAGTGTCGCCCTTAAAAACGCTAGAAGGGTAAATGTAACTCAGACTTGATTATCAGGTGTTGAAATCTTATTTTAACACTAAATGCACCCAATATACAACAATAAGAATGTCTGTGATTATATTATTAAGAGTCATGAACCCAATTATATGGAGTTTAGATAATGTATGACACATTTTTACTGTCCATAACAGTCTTTAAACAAATGGACTTCCTCCCACTGCTTTTCAATAAGGAAAACAAACGTTATTATTTTCATTTTTCAGCGATAATGATTCCTTTTATAGTTTCATTTTTCTGAGACTGTTATTGGGGAGGGTCCGGGGTAGATAGAGAATACTTGAGACAGTTAATCTATGATTGTTGTGGCTGAAAAAGACTTTTTACAAGGCGACATACACCTTTTTGTATGCCAGTGTGCTTGTTGCCTTGGTTGCATGTGAACAAAACACACAATACATGGGCTGGGTTGGAAATGATTATTGTTATTTAGTCCTGTCATACTTTAAATCAAGGCCAGAAAAAGTTCTTTTCACAGCGTGACTGTACCATTAAGGCTGCCACTCTGACCCGTCTCACAATCAGCCACGCCATTCTCCCAGCAGAGGATACATAATGATATATAATAACGGGTTGTTTGTAAGAAAAAGGTTGCATATAGGCACAACTGAAGGAGAAGCACAGTGTCAGGGTGTTGAGCCAAAACAGAATAAGCTCAAAGACATCAGAATCAGAATCAGATCAGAAATACTTCAACAATCCCAGAGGGAAATTATTTTGGGGGGATTTTAAATCCGATTATTTGATAGTGGAGTCAGGAAATGAAGGTCAGTGAGAGGAAAGAGTCAGAGTTCAGGTAAGTTGATTCTAGATGTTGAATTGCAAAATGATATTCCAGTTTCCAGTAAGTTCTCAAGGTCTGTTGTGCTGGATTTTTGTGTGAATTCAGTTAACCTATTTAATCCATTCCAACCAGATTCACTAAGATATGTTTTTTTTTTCCTGTCTGTTGTGTTTATAGAAAGTCCATGAATTCCTAAAAAATGGTTGTAAAACCATTTCCATTTCTTTCCATCTTTTAATTGAGCTGAGGACTATCTGCATTTTCTTTGGACAGTCTCAGCTTTTGTGGATTTTTGCCTCTCAGTGTCATAACAAGTTGCCTGTGATCAAAGTGAATCTGTCTTGAGCCCTTATTGGCAGCCAGCTGGCATCAAAAAGGGAGTTGAATCTTCATTTCAGCCTTCTGTTTGCAGCTTTTCTGTCTCTCAGCCATACCCTGTGATTTCAGGGTATGCTTAAATCATGTGTAAAGTTGCGGCTGTACTGAAAAATTCAGAAGAAATTGAAAACACACCAAATCAAGGAAAATAAAAACTGCCCCCTTTAATCCATTGCAACTGTCTTCCTGTCATTTTAACAATCCTTAAGCCAATAAGCGCAGGCTGTGACAGTGTGTCTGCTTTAGTGTGCTAAGCTTTCAAATGGAAAAACAAGCGTGATAGGAAAAAGCTGACATTCCACTGGTTATATTCTGAGCCTTTTTCATCTTTGCAGAGCTCTTATTAATTTGTGAAGCCAACAATTATTTCATTTGATGTTTAAAACTGCGTTTAGCTCTTTAACGGCCTCCCTTCTGTTTAATTAAGGGCATTCTCTCGTGGGTTAGGACTTTTGTCTGTATTGGACGATAGTGCAGGCTCCAGTTATTCAATAATAACCAACACTATAAAGGCCAGTCTTATCTTATTGCCCTTTGTGATGTTCCCTTGCTGTATATGGGTGCTTATCCAGTTTGGCATGCTCAGTGACAGAGTCAGAACCTTCACCAAGGTGACCAGAGGTGGTTCATGGTTAAGCCTCTACTTAAAAAAGAAATGTTCTTTTCAGGTGACACAGTGCTGTTTAAACAACACAAACAGGTTTTCCTCAAAACAACTAACTGGTTCCAGTTAAAAACAGTCTGGACTCTTCGGATGTTTTCATTATCTGGAAACTTTCCCTTCTTTGAAGAGCAAAAATCCTATGAGAGTAGAAACAAAGTGATGAAATAAAGCATTGTACCAGGGAAACAAAAGGAAATAGCAAGCAGTCGGATATTTCCAGCAAACCGTTGGTGGTAAAGGAAGAGTCCCTTTTATATTCACAAAGGGAGCCACAGGTTTAGGGACCTTCGTTTTTTTCCCCCTCTCTAATTTAAATGAACGTGAGGTTTATGTTAAAGAAAATGGTTGCATGTTTTTGATTGTTTATGCAAATTGGAGTGCAGTAGGTGATGAAACTCTGAAGAGACTGCTGGTACAGAAATGCCTGCAGTCTTGCAGACCCTGTGGGGACGTCTTATCCCGGCTCCATCATCTCCATGATGGAATAAAAAAAAAAAAGAATTATCGGGTGTGATGAGATTGATATGTTTTACGTCAGTACGGCTGCAGTTCAGAGTGTCATCTTGAACGGATGAACAGTTTATTATCATGTCCTGCAGAGCAATAGATACTACTCACTGAATACTGATGAAATTTAATTCTCTTGCCGGAGAGTATCAGTTTGCTCAGTTGGCACTCGGCAAACTGTCAGGGTAACCTTGTGAATGATTAGCATTGCAGAGTGAAATCTGTTGGGCTAATATTTGGTGCAGGCTGCCACCAGACACCTCAAACAGACCACTAATGTGACAAATCAAACACTCGCTTCTTTTAAACTTCTCTCCCCAATTCTCCCCGATTTTTCATTGTATTCTTAAAAATCCCCGTTGCAGTTTACAGTCCCAGAATCAATTTGTTTTCGACAGAGAGTTGCTGTTAAGTCTCCCTGTGGTGATGCTTACTTTTTATCTGAGTTTAGTTTAAAAGCTGAAGCAGGGCATGTGCACGTATTGAAGGTTTTTGATGCTAAGTGCGGCACAGAGATCTGGTGTGAGACCCCCCCAAAACATCCAACAGCCTCCATCCAACTGAGAGAATTTTGTTAGAGCTGATATTTTTAACATTAAAAACCCTGAAATGTCTCATGTGCATGCTTTGGGTGATTCACCACTGAATAATGAGCAATGAATTAAAGATAGCGTGCCCTGATTTGGCCCATTTCAATGCCCTATAAATCCCCCTGTAGCATGTTTGTTATTCAGCAATTCATGCACGGCCACACAAAGATAAGGAATCTAACCACTGATTTTCGACGATTAATGGTGAACTGTAAAATATTCCAATAATGAATCAAATATTCAGATGATTTAGAATTTAAACTAGTATATCAAAATGCCAGAAATTCTTTAAAGGTACATTACCTCTCTTAGTTAAATGGTTGAACATAACATCAAAATTGCAAACGTCTCGCCTGGGTGACAGGACCCAAAGCCGATTTAAAATGCTTCCTACTCACTGTGAGCTGTCTGCTCTGCTAATATTTGTCAGTTCTCACCCAGGCTGCAGCTCTGACACGGTGATCAGAGGCAGGAGAGAGCGTGGTGACATTTAGACATTGCCAGGGAGTCGGTGCCTTCATTCTTCATTTAGATTTCACCATCCAAACCTGTTCTTTTTTAGCCTTGTTCGTTAAATTTAACATCTAAGTTTTTGTAAAACCAAAGACAGTTGAAAGTAATTCTACATATGTAAACCTGCAAAAATGTATGGAAAACGGTGTACTTCAAGGACAGTTACAACTGGCCAAGTGGTAATGTCATTTTTGTCTTAATTCATAGTTGTTTGTGTGTTTCTGAGTTGTTGGATTTACAGTCTCTGACCATGGTCAGCTCTTCAGTCTGTGCACAATCACAGCCAATGGACTGAATGCTTCCACAGGAGGATTGTTTGCATGATTTTGACAAAAGCTAAGAGTCAGAGTTGAAAAATGAAAGATTTTGTTCTTTAAGGAATGTACACTGCAACTAATTCACAGACAAATTGTAATAATTGTAATTCAAAAGTAAGTCACACACATTGCATGATATATCCCACATCTAAATGAACAGTTTATGTAAAAAGCTAGACTAATAAGCAGTCACCATTTATGTTGCATAAATAAAGGTCTCTTTTCTTTGCATACAGTCAACGCTTGGGAGACATCAAAGTTTAATTCTGTGCTGATGTGCACCCAGGGTCAAAGGTCAGAGAGGGCTGCATGTCATGTTTGGAAAGCTTACAGTTTACAGAAAAGATGGAAATGAGTTCTTTAAAAGACTGCATAAAAAATGGATACCAGGTAATATGAACCTTTGTGTTGATAAAGGTTAATCTAATTTATTCACATCTTAAAGCAAGGATAACCTTTATAGAGCATCTTACAGGCTGCAGTAATCACAACAGATTAATCCTGTGAATCGCCTGATAATAGGAGGTAAAATGTACGCTATAATGCAGTAAAACCCATCGAAAAGTCCACTTTTAAACACCCAACCACTTTTTCCAAAGTATAAAATATTGATTGAATCGTGAGCACTCAAGCTCGAGTAGGTGTTCATGCCTTCAGCACCCCCCCTCCTGCCCCATTTTCTCTTTCAAACAGAAAGACCAATTTTCTTAATACCCAAGTTCGAAGGTCTTCTGAAATATTCCACCAGAAAGCATAACATCATCTGATTGAGCATCACGCTTTGAAAGAAAAAAAAGAGCCCATTTGTAGATTAAGAAAGAAGACGGGCGAACCCTTTGATTGACACTGGCCAAACTCAGCAGATGTGCAGCTCCTCTGGGTCCCGGTTAATCAAAGCGATGGGTTAAGGTTCTGATGGAGAGACTCTCACCCTAATTAAAGGATGAAACAGGACAGGGTCAAACAGCAGGAGAAGGGGACATGCAGAGGTCCCGTCTGCAGAGGCCAGTCCACCGATTCAGGCTCCTGCTGACACGCAGGTATTAAGAAGTAGAGCTCTTATTATAGAAATTCCTCAATACAAACACGATGCGGAAAAAACTGAAAGTAAACACCGAAATCGGAAGGTGAGTTTTGGAGGTTTGGAGATATTGAGGCTGCAGGCTATAATTATGAATCACCACCAACATGAAATTATGAGCAGGGCTACATCTTTTTCTCTGGTTAAGCTTATATCCACTCTTTTAAAGGACTGGATAAGCACTAAACAAACGTAGTTGATACAGAAAAAGACGCTTTTGACCATTCTGAGTCACTAAGGTGTTTAGAAGTAAACAACAAGCTTGTACTTGTACTTTCAGTCCTTTGCAGTGGTCAGAGCAGGAAACACTTTCCTATTATTAAAATGCAAAGAGAGAGGAGCCCACTTGCATACAGTGTTTTGCTGAATCCACTCCAGGCTGAATGGTTCAGAAGAAATGCATCATGTCATCACGAGAAGGAGACAAAGTGTTGAAATTGGCTTCTGATGGGAAGCCACCGGCGTGCCCTCCGTTATCTGGGCTGAGCACAGTCTCGTGGCAAGCTGTCAATAAACATAATCCATTGATTTGTTTTCTCGGCGGACACAATTTTCTCCTTTTTGCCTGTGAATTGACGCAGAAACAATTACTCCGCTTTTTCAGATGAACAGTGCAGAGTGAGTCAACAAAGACTCAGCTCTGCTCTCTGGCTGCAGAAGCCCGCCGTGCACACGCTCCACAGCTGGGAATTCTCCACTCGGGATGCGTTGTGCCAGTTGGAAATTCAGGGGTTGTGGCAGGGGAGGGCACCCAAAGGCAGGATGGGACCAAAAAGCATTGCGTAGCACGTTCAAAAAGGCGTATAAGTCATCATAATTCCTACTACACTCCTATTTCAGGTTGTGAAAACAAAGTGTTGCATGTATTTGAAGTGATTTTGAAGCTAGTTTATAGCATTGATCAGGACGTTAGTAGATGGTAAGAAGCTATATAAATACCACCAAACTTCACCTAAAAGTACCATAAAGAAGTCCGGAGCATTAAGAGGATGTTCCCCATCAAACAACCAACTTCCTGAAGTTTGAAATCGACATCTCCAGACTGAGGACAAAACAAAGTGAGATCAGCATCAGACATGTGGAAGACTCCATCAGAGTCTGTCTGACCACAGAGGTATCCCCTTCAAAGCCTCTGTGCTGCCCTCTGGCAGCCCCCCC
>JABUIW010000023.1:128051-147323 GCA_013363375.1 Menidia beryllina
TATCTATCTATCTATCTATCTATCTATCTATCTATCTATCTATCTATCTATCTATCTATCTATCTATCTATCTATCTATCTATCTATCTATCTATCTATCTATCTATCTATCTATCTATCTATCTATCTATCTATCTATCTATCTATCTATCTATCTATCTATCTATCTATCTATAGATCTATCTATCTATCTATCTATCTATCTATCTATCTATCTATCTATCTATCTATCTATCTATCTATCTATCTATCTATCGTTAGCTGAGTATTTCCAGTATTTCTGGTATCCTCTGGGCCTAAAGTAGTTACTACCAAATAATCGTCAATGTAATTAACACCCTCGTGCCTGCTTGTTAGTCCAACCATTAGAGGTAATTATTAGTCTTATCCAGCTCTTGCGGTGACATTAGGTAAATAAAAATTAAAGCTGATGATAAGTAAAAGTTTGATCATTTGAAATTCAAAGGACTGGTTGGTTAGGCTCCTGTAAGGACCATTTCCTGCATATATTGCTGTACTGGTAAGGAATGTGTGCGTTTATGGCTTGTCTCGGTACATTTTCATCATTTCCTCACATGTCCCTCTTCCTGATCTCCCTTTCAACCAGTTCACCCAAGCAACCTCCAGGCCTTTGAAGCAGTGTCTTTAAAGGCAACTTTCAATTTGTAAAATCAAAGCGACTGAGAACCTGATCCTCCTGTTAGTCAGTTTGCAGCTGCCAGTCATCTGCGATTGTGACTTCGCTATGATCTATTGATTTTTCTCAAAGGTTGAAAATCCTTTGGCCCCCCTCTGAGAGAAGACGGCTGTTGTTTAGTATATTCCGTCAAACGGGCCCCTCAGATTTGTTAGCAGGTGACCGGGGGGCTTTGCATAGCCTAACACACGGTCTGGACAAACCGAACGGTCAGGGCTGGTCGCAAGTGATTTTATTATTCCCTCTCTTGTAATCCTGTTTGTTTTCCGAAGCGGTCGTTCCAGTTCATGAAGAGGATGAGATGGAGTTTTCTGACTTTGAATTAGGCAGGGGGGGCCTCGGAGAAACTTTTATCGATTTTGGTAAATCCCTTGGCTGGAGCACACTTGGAGGGAAGGGGGGGGAACAACGACTTGGCAGGTACACTCTTGTTGACCTCACAGAAGTAACGTGGCGGGAGGCATGAAGCGTGAACCCGCACCTTATTTAAAGCCCCGTAAAAGTCCATCCATTAACAGTGTCAATTAACCCGCTCATCGGGGATGCAGGTCACTAGACGTCTTTATAGATCGGGTCATTGCTTTAATGTCGAAAGAAGGGATGAAGTGCCCGGATAGTCTACAAAAGTCGAGGCTGACTTTAAGGGCTTACGGAGCGCTGGCAGACGCCGGCCTGCTGCTTCATCCAGCCGCACGTTGAAGTGGCTCTGGCTGACTTTGGGAGGGGAACAGCCAGCTGCAATACATCACGTCCCCCCCCTCGGAACGGCACCAGCTGCCAAACGGCCTTATCTTTATCAGGGAACCAGTTTGGAACCGCGCCGTTTTAACCGACTCAGTGCCGGCGCACTTACTGCATTTAGTCATAAGTGCATATGTCAACTTCAGAGACTCTACAGCGGAATTTATATGAAGCACCACTTGTACCTTAAGAGAACTGTTTAACCTCAGCGCCATGCGATGGATTGTGAGTGTTAACGCGTCGGAGCCTATGAAATGCACGCTTGCGGTGGCTTTTCTTTTCGCCCGTATTGATTCTCAAAGCCCCGTCCCCCTTTGAGGAGTTTTATTGCTTTTGTCGCCCTCATTAAGCAACACTCTCAAACCTGTGGCACGCACGTGTATACGTTCTATAAACGCACTTATACACACACAGGCTTTCCTTTGGGATGGGCCGCCTATGGATCTGTTTGACAGGTTCTTGGAGGCTACTATTGTCTATGTGAGGAAGTAGCAACAAATCAATGGCTGAGGTTTCCTGCTCAGGGGTCACAGAGGATAGCAGATAGGGTGAGGGGGACTATTCCTCGCACTCATGATAGACACCGATGCTCCTCAGTGCTCAGCAGCGTTCATCCTCCCCCAGCTTATTGCTCAAGGTGATGGGATAATGGGAGGAGGGGGGGGGTGGATGATTGAGAAAGGAGAATTGGAGGAGATTTTGGAGCTGGATGCAGCATAGATGAGGGATTGGGATGATTGATTAGGGAGGATTTGAAGCACGGCGTCGGATTCAGGGAGGTGTCGAGTGAAAACAGTTTCTTGTGTCTTTTAAGACGACTGTCTGGTTTAATTAAAGTTTACAAGTTCCGCTAGGCTACTGCTTTTATTACGCAATCATTATGAGCCCATTTGGCTAGGGCAAAAGAAAAATATTGTTCTCAGAGCTATGGCTGAGCTCGTTCTGGGAAATTCCTGCCTTCAGCCGCTTCCCTTTATTAAACTTTGTGGCGTGACCTTTTATCATTCTGAATATTGGAATTATTCTTTGAGCGCGTAAACTGATAGGGGCATTTTTCAAAGTTGAGAAGGGATTTTATGAGTCAAAGTTTCTCTGAGACCAAACTAATGACCGCTCTCGTGGTCAATCTGCACCCCCCGAGCCTCCCGCCTCCCGGCCTGGCAACCGCCCAGGTCATCATTACATTGTATCGCCGATGATGAGGATGATGTGTGTTTCGGCTTTCAACCCGTCTGGAAGCTCATCAGCTCCCCCAGAGTCCCACACAGCAGTAAATGGAGTAAGCAAGTAATCTAGCAAGAGTGATAGCATTTTCCGAAAAGTGCAAATGATGTGTGAGGTGGCGGGCAGAGCCGGTGCCAGGACCGGCTTGGTTTCTGCTACCTTCACACTTTCTGACCAAGGAAATGCCACTGCGAGAGCAGGTTCACACTTTTTCATTACACCGGGGCAGCACGGCTCCTCTGGGGCAAAGAGATGGAGAGAACAGGAGCAAAGAGGATATGAAAGGTGGAGTGAAAAGAGAGAGGTTGTGGTTTAAACCGGCCCAGTCTCCCGGGACTCGCATTGACATTTGACAATTCTGCAGTACACGATTTATGCCCAGTTCCACTATGGAAGTAGGACGTTTATATTGAGCCGCTGCAGTTGAAACCACCGCCTGCAGTCAATAATCATAATCACGGTGGTGGGCGTAAATGAATCTTTTTGTGTTTCTGCTGGCGCTTTTCAGCTGCTGAAGTAGTTAAACGTTTGAGAAAAACAAAGGGAAAAAGGCCAAATGTGGGATTATTTAAATTACGTTAAGAAAAATGAAACGATATCTCCTTTAAGGCTCAGAGAGGTCAAAGCATTATATAATTCTAACACAATTTAAATTCTGAATAAAAATCAAAGGGCGGACCGTATGAGTAAGAGTGATTCCTGTCATATATTAATGATACTAGTACTTAAAATGGTTGAAACCACTAAGTATGAAAACTAGAAATTGTACCTTCTCCTGACTACAAGTGAAAAGTAGAAACTAAAGTGCTTCAGTCTAATATTGCCCCATTTGGCATGAAGGGGGTGTCCAGAGATTGTCAAAACTGATGTTGATGTAGTACTCCAAGAGAAGGCCGGGACGGAAGAATCTAGAACAATAACATGACAAAAAAGGGAGGAAAATCAACGAGCTGGGATGGAGAAATATCCAGTGACTGGAACATTGCAAGCAACAACAAAAATCTGAGGTTGAACAATGAAAACTAAAGGGCGTGTGGGGGGATTTATGATTAGGAGTGATGAGCAATAGGTGCCATGGTACACAAACAGGCCAAAGACAACTGACATTTAGGGGGAAATAGCAGACAACAGAGAAAAGCCAACCAAATACAAAAATCCTGGAAGAAAACACAAGATAAAACAAGAGCAAAAAAAACCTAGTAACACAACAGAAAACGGGAGTAAAGGCGCTGAACTCCAGTGGTTTTGTTTGGGATCACGAGGCTCATTTCGCCCACCAGGACCGGGCTAACACTAAAGCCTAGCCGGGTCGGCCGGGTCGTCACCACTGTTCACCGTAGTTCCACTCACCCTTTCTTTTTTCTCCTTTTGCCGCATGCTCTTCAATTACAGCCTCATTTTCGGGAGCTTTAGGGTCTCAGCCACGTGTCACCGTATGAACATTAGACACAGCTGTGGGTGGAAGTCCAGAGCAATGAGGTTCCTATCGGTGATAAGAGGATGGTTTTGGTTAGATGGAAACAGGGAAGCCTCGGAAAGAAGGATTGAACTTTCTTTTTCTCCCTAAAGCTGAAATCTTTGGGTGAGATAAAGCTGTTTTGGGTTTTTGTCGGACGATGCGGAGGATCATCTCTCAGAAAGCGACGGCTTCCCCCGTTGCTGTGTCAGCAGGCTTTGATTACAGTGGCTTTTTGTTGTGTTTCAAACTATTTCATCATGCTTCCCCCCACACACACTTCAGCACTTGGTATGCAATGCAGCGCTTGCAATTTGTACGTGTTTGGATTCCAATTATAGAGTTGTTAAAGCTTTTTCGCCCGTGGCCTGCAAATTCTTATTAAGCCATACATTAAAGAGCACAGAATCACATTTAAATGGAGTTCATGTTTCTCTTTGTTTGCCAGCGTTGTGGTTGTTATTAATTTATTCACAATGCCCTGCGCAGCGCACATTAACAAATAAATCGTCTTTGTGATTGTAATGCAAAATACTTTTTCTTATTCAGAGATAGGGCAATGTTTGTCAAGTAAATCAACAACAAACCCAGAGAGAGCACAAAAACAACAACAACATAATATCCATCCAAAATGGAGCCATTCCATCCTACCACTCTTACCCATTTAAGAAATAAACAGACCCCAAAGTCCTGCTCTCTGCAGCCCTGTTTCTAAGTGGATGCAGAGCAGAGATGCTGCGTTAGGCGGCAGTGGAAGTGACTGAGTGATTTAATTGCTGGTGGCAATTGGAAATCATTAGGTTAGGGGTGTTGGGACACTGGAGGGTATGGGGGGGGGGGCATCCCGATGACCTCAGAGGTCTCGACCCTGGATTTCTTTTACTGTCTGATTCTCATGCGCCGACACGCACGGCAACGTGAAGCAAGAGTGATGCAAAAAAGGTCAATCTTTATAAAACAACTGAAATCTGATGTAAGTGATGATAAAAAAATGATAATTTGAATGGGTTTTTGATTTGATTGTTAGGGCTAAAGCAACGACGTCACCAAAGGCACCAAAAATATGAATAAAAGTGATCTCGTAAGAGGAAAGAAAAATGGTTGGGAATATTGTCTGTGTAAAGGCATTTAATACATCACCACCCACTGAATACATTTGCCTGATGAAATGAGATCCAGAATGCAACGGCTGCTAATAAACCATCTTCAGAGTGGCAGAAATATGATGCATGCTAACCCATATGAACCTCATTAATAGAACACAAGCAAATCTATTTATCTAGATAGTCGAGGGCAAAATGATTACCTCAGTTCTCCATCTGGTTTTTCTCCCATCTTTTTGCCTCTGCCTCTTCTCTCTTCCCCTCTATGTGTGCAGATGTGCAATGTTTGCACATGCATGTTTTTACGCCGCTTCAAGGTTGATGGGTGAAAAACGTCTCTGGACAGTAGCAGAGACGATTCCTTTCACAGTAAACAGATAAGTGAGACTTTCTTCTTTAAGGAAAGGCTTTGAGTGAAGGTTTATGTATTTAACTCATTCGCTGCCAAAGACGTCTATAGACGTCTTTTATGTTTTTCAATGCGAGTGGCTTGGGGAACGATCGGCTAAAGTTTTTCCGTAAATATCGGCTTCTAGACAGAGTATGTAGTAACAAATTGACCCTCTAGGTAGCTGTGCAACTTTTGATGGGAGATTAGCATAGATTGTAGGCAAATAAAAACAAACGCAATGGTTCGCTATGAGAGAAATGGCGCCGGTGAGACGCACGTCGAAGAAGAACGGAATAAGGTAGAAACAAAATCTTTTTTCCTGATGAAAGAAGAGAGTCTACTCTTTCTTTTGGTGTGTTCGGTGTTTACATAGTCATAGCACAAACTATTCTGTGGCTCTTGAAAAATCAGTCAAAATTCTCAAAAAACTCTGGCAGTGAGCGACTCTCTGTTCTGAAAATGGCTGCCAGTCAATGAGTTAATATTCAAAGCAGAGTTACTTATTTATTTCTGTCCTGTAGTTTTAAAACGACAAAGAAGGCCAACAGCCCAAAGCAAACATTTCAGGCATCCTGCATGGCCGGCTTAGCAGCAAACCGTTTGGCAGGTATCACAGCTTGTAAGTAGTTTTTGTGCTGGCTGTGGAATCTTTTCGTTTGGGAGTTTGCCCATTCTTTCGATGGACTTCTTTTAGATGTGAAATAGTCTCAAGCTGCTCTGTATACCTAGATTGTAGAGGTCTCTAGGCTGTATTTTGCTGATGTTTAAGGGCATGGAAAAAACCTTCAGCTGGCTCCTCTTGAGGTAAAGAGGATTATTATGGGCTTTTAATAGCATAGTCCTTTTGATTTTTGTCTTTTTTATATACTTTGTCTTATTTTTACAAGTATGTAATATCCCCTGGATGGAGCACGGTTACGACTTTACCTCCACTTTGCTTTATAATGGAAGACAAGTGCTTTTAATAGATTTGTGTAGTCTTCAAAAGACAGTTGCCTTTATTATAACTTTAGAAGTTGGGTTTGTTTTAACATTTGATTGGAATCATTTCACAGTGAGACCAATGTCTTGTCTCCCTGTTTGCAGAGTAAGGCAGCACCGGTCAAATTGCTCACGCTTCTGATGCTTGCTGCATGCTGCAGCTGTATCTGTACATGCATATGCAGCACAGCTCTCATACTGCACCTGGGCATGCATTTAGGGTTTTACCAGCATGGCCTTTTGCCCTGTCAGTGGTAAGATCTGATCCTGGTACCGATCGGCTTCTTCTTTTCCACCCCCCTCAATGCGAATCCACAATCCTGTTTCTTTTATTTCTTTATTTTTCTGCTGTCACAACTATTTCGGATGAGAACAGTGACCAGACTGTTAGAGACACGAGGAAGCCTGACAGTTCATCCAAATAAGACAACGTTTTTGACGTGGTTTCCTCTAATCTTCTCTCGGCTTGCAATGAGAGGACAATACTCCTGTGTTACCTGGTGTCTCGGATTATTAACTGTTTATATGAACAAACCAGTCATGTGACCACTAAACTCTTAACATTTCCTTGTGATGCTTATATTGTATATTATATGTTCTTTCTTATGTATTTGCCTGCCTAAGGACTACGGATGAAAACTAGCTTTGTCGCTATAATCCGGCATATTTACATTTGTTTTTATACTGATGTTCATTAATGTGCTTTTTCCCTGTTCAAATAAATAAATAAATAAATAAATAAAATAAATAAAAGTACTGTTTGCCAGGTTTTTAGTTTCAGCAAACTTGTGGGATGCAATATTCTCTTTGGTGCTAAGTTATTTTTGTGATATAATTTCTTTTAAACGTCTTACTTACCTCTGTTTTTCACGTTTATCACATTCTAATGAAGGTTATGTGTTCTGATCTTTTGTTGCAGGCTGTGCGTTTCTCACCTACTGTGCTCGTGAGTCAGCCATCAAGGCCCAGAACGCCCTCCACGAACAGAAAACACTGCCAGGGGTAAGCCTTTGCTCCTTCTCCTCCGTGGTGGTCAGCTATGCCACTCGCGCCCGGCTTTGTTCCACCCAGCAATTTTCTGCATAGTCCCAGAGATGAACAAAACACTTTTGAGAGCTTTTCAATCAATAGCCGAGCTTTTTGAAGACCGGGTTTCAACTTTTCCATATGTCTGTTCTCGAGGGGACATGCTGAAGCATTGATCAGACCCACTCCGCCTCAGACCTTTTAGCCAACAGCAAAGAATGACATCGAAATAGAAAGCTTTACAGTTCGGTAAAACCGAACAGAAAAACGTGTAGAGCCCCGTATCCTCGGATTAGACTCACCTGCATGTTTCTTTCACGACTGCTGCAGCTCTGTGAAATTTTCTTTATGTTAATAAACGTGACGCAATTGGACATTCAGAGGGAAGAGTGGGCAGAAGCGACTGGTTGAAGATCAATACAGATCTTTACATCCCTCCATCTCAGCCCACTGGTGGAAGACAGAGAGCCAGACGAACTCAGCCAAAGGGAACATGTTTCACATCAAGCTGGCAAATTTTATAAGCAACTAGGAAAGTTTTTCAAGTGGTTACTTTGGAAAATCACATGTTTAATTTACTCTGCAAATTGGCCACGCTGGGGAGCAATATACATGCTCAAGAGAGGCAACACCTGTGAACATTACTGACACATGCACATACGGAAAGATGGATGGATATCTGTCCATTCAAAGATGGATGATGCAGTGACTGCTCTCAAAAGTGAGGAGGATGCAAAAGTCCATGAAATGGCAATAGCGCTCATATATACCGGCTCTAAAACACATCAGGCTCTGATAGACTGCCATTCCAAAAATATCAAACATTTTTCCCTCGAGACATTATGGTTTTATGAGCTAAACTATCTTCTTCTGCTAAATTTCCTGGAATTGTTTTAGAAAGTACTTCTACATTGACTCAATATCATATCTATATATGTCCAAAAGGACCAAAAGACAAAGGTATTTAACAAACTGTTAGGAAACTGTTCACTTCTTATACAGGTTTTGGGCCTGATTCTTCCGGAACTGTCCACGGTCTGTGTGTGAAAACATCTTTCTTCTAAAAGTAGTGCCTAAATCCAGAGGCCTTTGAGTGGAGTACTTTATTAATCCACCCTTTGTCATAGCACAAAGAAGTCGTATTTAATCATTAAAACAATTACAACATTGGGGATTACACATTTGTTATCTGCAATATTGGAAAGCAGAATCTTTTGTGGTACTTTGGTTGCGGGCTGCGTCCTTTGTTGCCTGCACACGCACTTTCAGGGTAGTGAAAGTTTCCATGTGAGGAATAACAATGTTTCCTGTTATCTTCCAGTGTTACTTTAGCCATACTGATGACTTCCCCCTTTTCCTCCGCCCAGCCCGGCCCTGTCCCACCCCCCCCCCCCCCCCCGTCTCTCCCCCCCGCTCCCCATGCTCCACTGCTGCTGCTCATCCTGAGACAGAGGGTGTCATAGAAATGTAACAGGCAGACATTGATGGGTGTCAGGCCGGGGCTACTCTGCTGCTCCCTTCCCATCAACTTTACTCCCACACACAAACACCGGTATCCCACAAAAACACGGCTGCTTTGTCCTCCGCGCCGCAGCAGCAAATAACACTTTCAGACCACTATTTTTTATTTTTCAGTGTCCCTAAATATCCTATGTGTCATCTTTTGCAATACGATCCCTGTTTGCTTCCTTGCTTTGCGGTAAGTAGATAAACAATTTGTTTGTTTGCAAAATCCTTTTTGCTTTTTCAGTTTGCCAAGGGCGATGATTTAATAAATGTAAACGAGGGATTCTCCTGAGATCGGTTTTAGGGTTTTTAACACTTGAATTATGCTTTTTACCCACATGTTTCTGGCCGGTTAAACCAGTGTGGTCACTAATACATATTTAGATTTGTAAATACCTGAAGTCAAATGCATGCGAAACTGCTTTAATCTTGCTGGACTTGTTTCAAAGGACCAGCAGCGTGTAGGGAAATTGTACCACCTACCAAAATTTCAGGGTTTCATGCAGAGCTCACAAACAAGCTCCCCCACTGGCAAAAATGACAGCACAGACATGGACAGAGGCCTGCACATACTTGAATTTCATGAGATGTACTATTCTGTATTTTTCAGGTGAGATACCAGTCGGAGTTCAAAATTTGTGTTTGCTTTAATGTCCTGTGGCAAAGCGAGGAATCTCTGATCCGCTGCCTCTGTTTCGCTCTGAGCAGGGCAACAGAAAATCACTTTAAACCTTCTACCTGTCAGATTTTAGATGGGGTTGATTTAACATCACCTGTGGGCACGAGTGACAACGGCGTATTAGAGCTCGGTATCAACCGCCGGGGCAGAAATCACGGGAGCAGCTTGGCGAGAGAAACGGATAAGCAGGGCTGCTGACCACAAGCTGGACACCGAAAAAAAATCAAATAATCCTGAAAAATGTTCTTTCAATTTAGAAAATGTCCTTCTCAGGGTGGGTAGAAAGATACCCTGAATCATGTGATGGGAAGATGTGTGTGTACAAGACAAATTGTTGCTCTTTTTGTCATTGGATTTAACTCAAAGTTGAGGAATTGACTTTGACCTCCCATTCAAATAGTTTTTCTAAGTTCTTACCGCAGCCTAGATTCAGAGATACGTTTGACCTGTCGGGGACGTGTAAGAAATCTTTTGGGTTAACCACTGAGGCAACAAAGAAAGTGTGTGAATGAGATAAAACTGCACTGAGGGGTCAAGCTGATTAATTAATATGTCAGGAAATCACTGTACAAACTGTAAAAACAAGCTTTATTAGAAGAGGAATCTTGATATTAAGCATCTCTGAAATAATACAGCTACATTTCTCCCTCTAAAATCACAAAAACACAAACAACTGTTTGGTCGGAGGATTTCTGTCTTATGAAGCTACAACGGGCATAAATCCGGAGTACGGTCGTCTTGTTAATAGTGTGTATTTCTGTGTGCATTGTGCTGCTGGCACAGATGCACACACAGAGACACACAACGGCCCGGCACAGTTAGGAAGAAGCTCTGCCGCTGCTCTCCGACACCATAATCCACGTCCCCCTGTTGCACATTAGCAGCTGAAAGGAACAGTATGGCTTAATGGGAGTGTGCTGGACTGTAATATAGATTCCTGCAGTGAAGTATGATGGGAACCTCGGGGACACTAGTGCCTGACATAAGTTTGGCCACAGAAGAGGAAAAGCTCTGACAGTGTACCAGGTGTGTGTTGCTCGGCTCTATTAGCTCTGTGTGTGTGTGTGTGTGTGTGTGTGCGGTAAACATGCTTTGCATTGCTGGCGTGGTGTGTATACAGATAGTAATGTACGAAGGTGGGAAAAACAACATGTGCACATGACAGCTTGTCGTGATCACAGGCCACCCACGGCACCGAGTTGTGAGTTTGTTTTTTTTGTGTGTGCAGTTTGGTTCTGTGTTTGCTGGGTGGAGGAGCTGCTCTTGTTTTTTTTATTACATAAGCATCCAAGTGTCTTTGTGCGTGTGACCGTGGGCACGCTCGTAACCTTCAAGAAAAGAGTATCGGGCCTTTTTCAATAAAGAATCGGTGGAAAATGGAGCCCCTCAAACGGCAGCTGGTGTTTGCTGGTGAGCTCTCCACACAAGTCCACAGGAGATTTACTCTACCCAGCTTAGCATCATGACAAAATCCTGCCTCCTTCACACCCCCCCCCCCCCCCGTCCTCCTCCTCCCGCTCCCCTCAAACTCTCTGTCCTCCCTCTGCCACGCCTCAAATCCAGCACATCCATGAAAATAATCCACAATCGCTGCAGCAAGTCTTTTTTCCCGAAGCAGAAAAGAAAACATGCTACCCTCCCCCTCCCCAAACCCATGTATTTTTTTTGGGAACACTAGCATTGTGTACAACAGTGATTGTCTCGCGGAGCTATCGGTGGAAACGTGCGCATTCGCTCCTGGTATTAATACTTCTCGACCTGAGGGGAGAGGAAAAGCGGCTGGCAGCGATTCAGGAGGCAGGTTTATGGAAATAGCAGCCCACATTAAAAACTCAATGAGAGGCCGGGAAGGAGATTATGCTCCGGCGCACACACGCGGGCTCGTGCGGTGTCAACACTTGAGGCGGATAGTCCCCCCCCCCCCTCCTCCCCGAACGCCTGCCTCTGTGGGCCTCCGTATCTCCGGCCTGTCTGCGTTTACCTGCACTGTTAGTCTTCTGCGTGAGTGCGCGCCGGTGCCTTTTCTGGACGCGTGCAGGTGTGAGTCTGCCTAATTTCTCAGCTGGACCAGAGCAGTGTGTGTGAAAGTAAGGCTTGACATGCCACAAACCGGCCTTTGTGCGCACACACGTCAGCCAACGAGGACGCATCACACATGTGCTCACCCCCTCTGAGCGCGTGCTATCCGCCTTTTTTAATTGTTTACTGCCAGGTTTCCCGTTTTGTGCTGCAAAAAGGCTGAATAATTCACCGCTCCGCTCCACGAAGGCTGGCAGGCTGTGAGTGTAGTAGTCTGTGTGATTGTGTGAGTGTGTGCGTTGACGCGCTCGTGTTGTGTTGTGTTGTGTTGTGTTGCGCTGTGCAGGAGAGGGGGCCGGTCAGCATGAAGCCAATCGGTGCTGGCAGGCAGTGGAGGGCCCTTCCAGACAGGGAGAGGGAACTTGTTAGGATTTAGCCAATAGGTAACGCCGACGCCTGTTTTCAGAGAAAAGCTCCCAGAACCAGTTCATTACAAAAGCCAGAATCAAGTCTGTCTTCCGTTCAGAGGATTATAAAGGTGTCATAAAGTGTCAGGAGGCGGTTATCGTCACCTCAGAGCTATTTTTTCCCACATGCACCCGCACCTGTGTGTATTTACACGCTTCCTGTAATGGAACGTGCACACGCCTCCCGCTTAAACACGGGCTCAGAGCGACCGTCACACGGCGCTCGTTTCCAAGCGTCTGCCTATATTCACCTTATTTTTCAGTGCCGGTCCTCTGGTGCCTCTTTAACTCGAACACACAAACACCTCCGCTTTGTTCAGCCGGGTTTCCAGTGAGCTGGATAAGTCACATATTTAGAGAAGCCTTCCTCTCCTCAGGGGGTTGGCTTCCAAGGGTATTCTGAAATAAAAAAAAAAAGAAATGAAAAAGGGGGTGTTGTTATTTGCTCTCTGCACCTGTCTTTGGAGAATATAACAACCCAAACCGAAAAATGGAAAATTTCGAGTATAAAACTATCCATACACATCCTATGTATATCTATATGTATACATATATATTTATATTTGTGTTCCAAATAGTGAACGATGTCTATACACACACACAGATACTCACAAACAACAGACATTGTGATATTTGAGGGAATCTCTAGTTGAACTCAGAGTTCATGACTGTGCCTACAGTAGCAGATGACTGTTTTGTGACCCCATCTGTGACATTAGCGCTGATGACATTATAATGCTCCCCTCACTCCTCCCACTGGTTAGGATACATCTCGCACTCCGGGGGGAGACGCAACATGACATCCAAAAATAATCCGGCGCACGCTTCACCCATTAAGCCACTTTCCAGAAAGAAGTGTGCTATTTTTTTTTTTTTTTATATTTCGGAGGTGCAGGTTTGCAAAAAAGCTGAATTATTAATGTTTTTTGATATTTTTAGCCTGTTTAACCTATTTCTGGTAGTGGCTGGAGACTGCTCGCCCGCCAGTCTGCGAGATGCAGTCATGTGACACAACTGTGATCTGGGTTATGGAGCTGTGTTTGGTGTGTAATGGGGGGAAATGCTGTATGTGAGGCTTTTGTTTTTGGACCGTGAATGTCACTGCTTGTGCAACAGATTGACATGTTCTGGTTTGGCCCATTTCGAGGCTGTGTTGTTCAGATGATCTAATGTCAGTTTTGCCCTCTGATGCATCGTTTTTTTCCCCACGGGCCCAAACCAGATGAGTCTGGTTTTCTTCCAGGCCGGCGGGCATGGCTGTGAAAAACCTGTGCAGGAGGCAAGGCCCAGATACAGAGTGACAATCCATCTGTGGGTCCCTGTACGGGCTTGTACAGGTGTGCCACTGCCTGCAGACATAAAGAAAACGAGTGGGTGAGAGCAGAAAGGGGGGGGGCGTGTGTGTGTGTGCATGCATGATAAACGATACGGCCTCCATTTCTTTGTCTGATTGCTAAAAGAAAAGGGAGTCGGGAAGATTAAAATACCGAAACTCGCTATGAGTTAAGGAGAGAAAGACTGAAAACATAGCAGCAACTCATTTAAAACCAATCCCTCTATGTGGCTAATCAGTGCTGATATCTCACTGGCTGGTTGGATGGTTGCCTTTGGTGGAAGGGGGGGGGCGAGTAAGAAGTGTGTGAGAGATTAAAAGGGGGAGAAGTGACAGAAGAGTTGAAATATTGAGAGAAGAGTAGGGGCGGGTGAAGGAGAAGCGGGGTCACGTCGACAGCTAGAAGTCCTGCGCTCAGAGTCGAATCATCCATTCTCTTTTCTCCGCGTCCGGGTGTGCGTGCACGTGTACGTGTGCACACGAGCGCGCGGTTCGAGCAGGGGGAGGCTCATTTGTGAGGCAGATCCTGCACCCGCTTTGGCGTGCTGTCCACAGAGAGGGCGAGGGGGGGGGGGGGGGGCACGGCCCGGCAGCCAGCATTTGTCAGCAAAAATCAGGACTAATGAAATACAGTGCACGTGGCCGGAGGGCAAGGAGAGGACTGTGACTGACAGGAGGTAAGAGTGGAAAAAGCCTGTGGTAGCCTTCCATCACGGCCAAACTGATTAGTTCCCATCCAGGCATGGGGCAGAGGGGGCCCAGCAACATGTGCAGGGCTCCTCGGGGATAAAGACGCGGAATACAAGTGCGCGGGGAGCGCTGGTGATGGGCTTGCTCATGTGGAAGACGTATTTGCATCGCGGGGAACGGCTGGCAGTAGGGTTCACTCAGGGAGCCAGTCAGGGCCGGCGTTGACGCTGAAGGCTTCTGTCGTCTGCTCCAAAAAACATCCTGACGCGCAGCCAGCTCCGGCCGGATCGAGCACAAAGGCGGATTCCTCTCTGTTAGGATTCTGTAGCCATTTTTTTCTTTGTTTTTCCCCTTCATCAATCTTGGATTTCACCTGACATTTATTCTAAGTGCTGACTCTTTGTCTATCTCGAAGCCTTCCACATGGAAGATAACAATAAGCTTGATAGCTGTAGAATATATCTGGGTCTGTGAATTATAAAGTTGTGTGCCGGCAGCTATAGTCTATGGCCTCTGAACTGTTCCAGTCCCAGCTCCAATAAGAGGCAGCTTTTAATAATTCAGGCCTAAGCAGTATACTTGATGTCCTCTAGGCTGCAAGCTTGCATTTAGGAGCAACATCAAATTCTCTTCTATCCTTTAGTTTCAACACGGCCCACGAACCAGAGCGAGGCTGCAGCAGAAGCCGGTTAGAGGCTCGCAGGGACGAACGCGTCGGGTTTTTTTTTCTGACACCGCGAGGGGGGCTTTCCATCTAAGTGTGTGTTTAGGTGAGCGACCGGGTGAAAGACTCCCGCGCCGGGTTTCGGGCCTTGTGGGTCCCCGCGCAGCTGCGGCACGCATGCATGAGATGGGTTTCAAAGGGCGCGATGTAGAGACACGCAGCTCTGCAGGTGTAGCCAGTGTGCAGCCTTTAATGTGATTTCTGCGGGTTCTCAGACAGGAAGCGGTCCCGTAAAGCCAGACGGGAAAGTAGCAGAGAGAAAACTGTCGAAGAGAGGAAAACGAGTCAAGAAGAAGAAGTCAGATAGAAAAGGAAGGAAAAGTAAGATGGGAAGATGTTTGTTTGAAGTTTAAGAAATCTAGATTTAGGGTGAGAGCTACAGGAAAATGGAGGGGAACTCACAGCCTGATTAGGTCTCCTGGTCTTAACCTGTTCTGCATCAGTCAGGGAGAAAGCAGCATAGTTCTGCTTTATTTCGTTGAATCCCATTGCGAAATCCACAGGCGTCCCAGAGGCAATCATTAGCTTGACATCGTGATGCTCACGGTCTGATCTGAATGAGCACCAACTCTCAGATTCACAAATATCATACGCTACAAGAACTGGATGAAACAGAAAATAAAGGAATGAGGGAAGGAGCAGGAGAAGAGACTTTATAGATCACAATACTTTGTGAATTACTGTCCCATTTTGCATAAAATATATGGGAACCTGCTCTCCAGAGGGAGAGTGGAGTTCCTGTGGTACAGTCAGATACACTGCTAGTAAGGTCCCGGTTTCAAGAGATAGCACATCATTTGAATAAAGGTGAGAATCAAGAAACCAGAGGATCATGTATCTGTCGTTTGGACCATTTGTATTCATAGTGTTGCATTGCTTCCAACCTGTATCTAAAACCTGAATATAGAGTTTTGTTACTATCCTTTGGAAATGATCTGCCTTTTTTCAATTTTATCTTCACTCTCTTTGCAAAGTTTTGTGTCACGCTGAGAGGGAAGACTATTGCAGTCAGTGTTTCCAATTCCAGTTTTTGTGATTCAGTGGATAATAAGAGGGTCTGGTTTTCTGAATACCTGCTGAAAAAAAACAACAAAACTCTTCTTCTGTTTGTTTGATCGCATCGCTGCTGGTGATGAAGCTTAATCCCACCGTGAAAAATAAGACTGAAACTGCGCTGCAAAAATTTCAGAGGTGTTTACCTTTGTTTGATGACATTCCGAATACAAAAAGCCTTTTAGAGATGTTGCTTTTTGAATTGGTTATGCTAAAACACGGCGGGGTGGGGCGGGCTTACTAGCAGCAAACAGAAGGACGCGGATAGATTGCACACAAATGCACACTCGCACACAAAAGAAGAGTATAGTCACATGTAGACATGGACCGAGGGACAGGATGCTCCCCAGTGCAGTGCATTGGGCCTCCGAGCTGGGGACATTTATTTACAGTTTATTTGACCAGTTTTTTCCTGATTCATCATTTATGAATCCATCAGTCAGCGTGACAAACCAGCAGCATATAGAATTTGACTGACTGCTTTCCCGCCTATTATCACACCTGCCAGCTTCTATGGATCAATCAAAACGCCGGGTATTTGCTATGCAAACCCTCCTCCTTTATTCACCTTCTCTCTCTTTTTTTCTGCCTCTCATCCTTGTTATACGAGCTCCCTTTAGTTTTTGATACATTATTCACCCGCTAAAACATTTTAAATTATGATGATGGGCTGCAAAATTTATCTTACATTAATTTGATGGGTGCAGCTTGTGCCCACCTGCCTCATGGGCGCGCTTTTACTGCTGCATTAGTGATATATTCCTGAAAGACTGCTTGTCAGTTCCCCTCTTTAAAGAGTTGGAAATGCCAGAGCACGTTATCCAGTCCATAGATTTATTTTTAATTTCTGTGTCTTTGGCAAGGGCATTCTACCAATGTTTTCCCATTAAAGTGTTGAAGACTTAAATTTGAAACCAAACTGTTGTGACCAATACTCTGTTTCCAGACCTGTTAAGTTAAGTTTGTTTCTCGCTTTTGTGGGCTCAGCCAATGACTAAAACTTCACTGAGGGCAAATATGCTCCTTTTAAACATCTCCCAAGTGAAACCATAGGCCTCAGCTTACTTTTTACAGATATACTGGTAACTAAAGAGTGCAGATTAGTTGGGCAGAACACACTTAATAATTGATCAAACACCAACAGACTGCGGCTCCAAATCCTTGTAGCTGACTCAACCTTATAAATTTCTTAAATTGTATAGTTGGGGACAGCACTTGTGGATCTCCCCGAACAAAGAAACATGAAATACATCGCTCGCATAACTTGAGCATAACTTGAAAGACAGCCATAGTTATTCCAGGTAGAATTTGAATCAGGCTTCGTCCATTTTTCCACCCCGCTGTGTAATACTACCATCATGATTGATTGTTCTGAATAGCTCTGCACTGGTCGCCGTCTTTTGCAGCGGATTTGGAATTTTTTGGCAGAATTGAGAATTGCCTAATGTACTTTTTTTATGCTAAATTGCTGCTTTTGAGAAAAACATTTTTTAAAATAGCTCGGATTGTGCTTTGCAGGAAAGGTTTCTGCCGGTGACTTATTTCTACATCTGATTTGATGTGTAACCACACCAATGGAAATGCTTCCTGGGAATAAAACCCAGGGAAGAGCAGCTTTCTATGAGGCAGATCAGAAATGAAATTAAGAGAAAGGAAGTGGAAGTTTGAACCATCTCCTCCCTTGATTGCCATGGGAATTGTGAAATCACATTCAGATAAATTAAAGACTTTGGAGCCTTGACAAGAGTGCAGTGGCAATATCAGGAGGGCGATAGTATTTGTTTTACAGAGACATGGCTGCTGGGATGACTCTGTAACACCTCTTTACTCAGCTTTCAGACTGCACTGTGGGCAGACACAGAAATAACTAGAAGGAGGGATTGCAGTGCTTGTTAACAACAGATGGCGTAATCCTAGACAGAACACTGAAAGTACATCTCTGCACCGCAAACACTCAAGTGTTGGCTGCGAGTTTCCACCCAAAGACTTCACCTTTTACATGCCAGCACTGTATGTGTGACAACACCATCGTTGCCAAGCTATAAAAAACAACAGGAGACAGGACCTTAAAAATACCCGACCACAAACTGATTGTCCTCAGCTTACATTTCCTTTGACTGATGGGGATGTGCTGCGAAAAGTTAAGGTTCATTAGACGGAGGGGTTCCTGGTTTGAATCCCCGGGGGCCTTTCTGTGTGGAGTTTGCTGTTTCTGTGGCTGTTTGTGTGGCCCTGTGACAGGCTGGTGACCTGTCCTGGGAGAGGCACCAGACGCATCCCCCCTAAAGAACCTACAAGAAATAAGCAGTACAGGCAATGGATGGGTGGATGGACCCACAAGGATTTTTCCAATTAAACAAAACGGCTCATTAGTCCGGCCTACCACTGGCAAGTAAAACTGAAATTAAGGCTTCGGAAAATACAAAATGCTGGACAAAAACAATCTGTAAGCATGTTAGGCTGCAGGGATCCAATTTGTTTTGTGAAAAATGCAGTAAATGCAATGATTGTGAACATTTAAAGCTCTTCGGGGAACTATTGCATAACTTTCCACAGGATGAATTGGAAGTCATCAGTGGAGCAGTGAAGGTCTATCACATCCTCTGACACATCTAAAAGCACTTAGGTTGCGTCTGCTGAATGACCGGGATCTGATAACGCCAGATTTATAGTAGGGCCCGGGCACAGAGTGAGCCCTGTGGGTAAAGGCTAGCTACAGTCTAGCCATAATGCTTGAGCGTATTTCAGTTTTCGGCAAAAAAGAGAAAATAAAGGCCTATTCTTTCCCCCTTTCTTTCTGTCTTTGCTCTTTTCTCTCAGTTCAACACTCCCCTTTCCCTGCAGTGAACACAGATATCTTTTGCAGCTCCCTCCTCCTTTTGAGGATGTTTGATAGTGTTCTGACTATAGCTTTCAGAAATGGGGCGTGCAGTAATAACAAACTTATCAAAACCCAAGATCACAAAGCTTTAAATCTGTGCTTTTTACTGTCCAATGAGCTGCTTCCTCTTCAAGAGGAAAGAACAATGACATGCTGCCCGGGCTGAGAGTGGAGCTGTGATGGTGCTGGTGGGGTAGCTCTCCTGGTCAGAACTAGTCATATCTTTTAACCCGCAGGTTCAGGGTTAGTGTGGGATTGGGGACACTTTAAAGCGTAAAGTAAGCAAACTAGTAAAGAGTAT
>JABUIW010000023.1:147723-167043 GCA_013363375.1 Menidia beryllina
GATTGTAGGTCATATTCTTTCTAATAGGAAGCCTCTGGGGCTGCAGAGGAGCGTGGTCGATACCGAGAGACGCAGAGGCCTTTGAAGACGGCCTATCTCTGAGCCTGCGTTCCAAAGAAAAAGCCAGAGAGGTGGCCCGTGGGGAACGAGCAGGGCTAAGTTTCTATTAACACTGTTCTCACAACACCTAAGATGTCCCTGCGTTTGATGTGACAGCGTCCAGATTAGCTCACATTAGGGAGAACAACAAAGCTCTCTCTGCACCGCGGCCTCTCTTTCTGGAGGAAGATGGGAGGAGACGGGAGGTTTTTTTCTGACGCACTCCATAGCGAAAGGCTCCAAAAACAGCTGAAAAAAACACCCCGCATGGAAACACATTCATGCTTTTTTTTTTTTTCTCCGGCACTACTCATTTTCAAAACAGCCCCGCAGCACATAATTGTCTTCTGGGCAAAACAGGATTATAGTGACTCCGCCAGTACCACCCCCATCACACACACAAAATGTGGCTTTTGCTTCCAAAGGCGGGCATTATTCACCAGTCACCATTCAGGGCCATCACACAGCGGTGGAACAAATGATGTGCTACCTATGTGTTTGACATTCTAAGTGTCAGTGTTTAGTTTGACTAATGGATTTCCTCTGACAGAGGAGTGGATGGGATCTCTTAGTGTCAGCGTGTGGATTGCAAACACAGTGAGCAAAATGAATGTCCCCGTGCTTTTTAAGTGTCTGCTATTCCGTTACATCTGAAGTGATGGATGGACCGAGGTTAAGGGGAGTGTTGTTGTTGTCGTGGTCAGCCATATTGGAGGCGCAAATTCAGACGGTCAAACAAAAGCACGGTTTGATTTCGCTGTCAAAATGGGCGCCCGCTAAGTTATGAGGTGTTTACCAGTGTGAGTATCCTGACACGCATAAATAGGGAGCACGAACCAACAACGCGTCTCTGAGCCCATCGAGGTAAACCCTAATCTGGGCGTATTTAGGACTGCCATGGGTTATAGGACAACGTCAGATATGCTCTGCGTAATTGGGGAAACGGCTTTCCCCCCTCCAGTCAAAATGGGCTCTAATGCATTGCCTCTCCGTTTGATGTTGAGTATAAAAATGAATGGACTGGGGGGTTGATATATTTTTGCTTTGTGAATGCTTATGAAGAAGAGCGCTGACAGGAGGTGAACATGGAACGCCCAGAGATTACCCACATAGAACCACAGACCTGAGTCCACATGAAACCTTTCGCACCCTGCCTCGACCAAACTATTAGAAAATTAATCGTTGACGGGGGCTTATTTCTCAGTGTTCCTCTCAAAATATTATGAGACGAATGTATCCTGCTAAACTAGGCTACGTGTTTTGGGAATGTGAGCGCGGCTCGGAGTGAGGAGAATGAAATGATGAGAGATTGGTTTGTCTTGATATTGCAGAGCCGTGCTGAAGTAAAGCGCTGCCTCTTTAGCTTCCACCAGCCCACACGCTCCCACGTCAAACCCATATATTTAGCAGGGGAATGCGTTTTTTTTTCTTCCCTCCATGCGTGGTGGTGCGAGAGGTGCACGGGAGTTCTGAAATGTTTGTCTTTGTTCTCCTGGCAGAGTTTGCAACGTGTGGGCGTTCACAGTTTCTAGGAGCACCTCGGGAATGCATTTCAACAGACGGAGGTTTTAACTGGAGTGCCGGCTCCCAGAATCAGGGTTACATGCCTGTGCAGCCTCCTATTCTAATTTGTTTGTTTGCTAGTTTGCTTGTTTGCCTGCGCGTTGTTCTCCAGCTGGATAATGACGGGGTGTGGGGAGAGGGGGTTGCAATTACGTCGCCATGTGACATCTGACAAAACGATTTTAGGTCGCCACCGATCAGGACATCATTCCAGCAGGTTTAGGCACGGCAGAAACACTTCATCCCTCCAAAAGCGAGGGAGAAAGACAAAAAAGCAGATTGAAATCTGGGGCGTTCGGTGCTGTCCAAGGTGCTGAAATCATTCCAGGATTAGGTACCAATTTTTCCAAGCTCCAAATTCATCTGTTTCTCTTTAGTTTAAATAATGAATGCGCCCCGTTCTCGATGACATTAACTAGACTGGTGCCTCGTACCGGTGGAGTGGACCGCATCTCTCTGCAGTGTGTGAGCTGAATGGAATGTGAGTGCGCGTTGCAGACTGTTTGCTGCGAGAAACGCACGTTCAAAAAAATTACTTTGAGCAAGGCAAAACAATTCTTACCACCTCAAGGCAGAACTGCCGCGTGTTATGACACCCATCGAGCAGAATGCTTTCCTTCTTTTGTCTAAAACACATTTCTTATTCGATTTGACAGCCTCAGAAAAGAGTAATTGCTTTTCTGACCTGTAATTTTAGCCCAGCCTTTTGTATAAACCAAAATGCATACCTTTGATTTATGTCTTTTGTCATGCTGCCGAACTCTCTTTGAATTACCCGAGCCCATGTGAGACTAGCTGTAACAGTATTTTTCACTCTCCCTCAGCTGTTGACAGCAGAAAAAAAAACATATTTTTTTATACTCATTGCTTTTTTTTTTCTTTGTAGTTTTTGTGGGACTAATTAATCAGTGCTGTAATGATGTGTGCATTACATATCCCCTCTGAGCATCATAAATCACCATCGATGTGCCATTCTATCTTCACGCTGTCTGTGTGTTTAAAACGGCAATACTTCATTACCAACCTTGAGTGCGCATTCCTCTCCTCTCCGTGTTATATTTGTCTCTTTCTTTTTTCCGCTCTAGCTGCTTCTCACCTTTTCCTTCTCACCCTCTCTGCCTTTTTGTCTTCATACCTATTTTTTTTCCCGTGCTTCTGTGTCTCAAAGCCATTTTTCTCCTCACTCAGCGGTGGTGGCACTCCTCTCGAGACGGTTGGTGCTAGAACGCCGCAGGGTTCCTTGGAGCCAAAACGTAGCCTACAAACACTCTGTCTAAGACCAGACAGGACTTCTTTGTATTAGCCCTGCTTAGATAAAGCACCACCTTCCAGTATCTGGATTCTGTATGACAGGGAGGCTGACAAAGGATCTGATGTTAATATGGAACAAGGTGGCAGTCTGTAATACGGCAGGACACGTTTAAACACCTGGGGTTTCAAAGTTAAATTCCCCCCAAACTTGTATAATTTCCCTAGGAATTCTTAGCACGAACAGGGTAAAATGTTTAGTCCAGACAGCTTAGAACCAAACAAACAGGTCACTGTTATGATGCGCTATAAATAGCTGTTTGTTGGTGTTAATGCAGGATAGTGTGTTGCTGTGTGTGTGTGTTTGTGTGTCAGGGATGCTCTGTCTAATTTTAGGTTCTCAGGAGATGAGAGCAGAGAGGGGAGATTGGGAGAGTGAAGAAGGAATGAGCCCCATCTCCAGCAGCTAATGGTTTACTGTTTTTAATAACTTGCTTTGGAAGTGCCTCCTGCTGTAATATACTGTATCTCTTCAAAAGCAGATAACCCCTCCATGCATTTCCAGGGATGTGAGAGCATTATAAACAGTTGAATACGGCATTGGCTTTCCAATAAACCGTTATTATTGAAACGTCCAAGCTTAATAAATAGAAAGGGATTTAATCTGCTGCACCGTCATTTCTAGACGTTATTCGGAGCTGGAGTGAAAGCACAGATTCAGCTGAAATAAAGTAGATCCTGAAAAGAGTGAATACAGACAGGAAGGGTTATTCGCTAATGCACTTCTTCCTAACCCATTCGCTATCCAACAGCTTGTTCTTTGTGCATAATTTTAAGGAGAGAGGCTCATTAAAATCCATATCTACATTACATAAATAGAGCAAACAGAGCAGAAAGAAAAAAAAACAGATAATAAAAAGGCATTCATGGGATTATGGGTATGAAATAAATGTTTTAGTTTCTAATGAAGCTCATGGTTCATAATTAGCCAGGATAGGTCAACTGCATTAATATCAGTCAGGCTTATTCTCTTCCCACTCTCCTCCTGAACCCCTTTCTTTGCACAAACACTGCAGGAAAATTCAATAACATTTTGCCCACTCATTCATGTGGAAAGCCTCTGTTTTTGTACATTCTATTTTAATGAAGAGAGACAGCTCTGTCCTTTGCATCCTTGACTGATTCATGACAAAATTACCTCAACCTCTCTGTGGCCGGCTGCTAAATGTATCAGCTTTGTGGTAACTACATTTAGTAAAGTCTAAGATTCCTCGTAGAACTACAGAGGCTTAGCACAGATTCTGACAAATGCTGAGGTTTGTTATTTACTGTATGATGATTCAATGCACGGTAATAGCAAATCTTAGGATTCAATTGATTTTATTACTTATCTTGTTAATATTCTGCGTTGTCAGCATCACATATGACTTTGCCCGAGCATTTTGATACTCGCTAAGCATCGCTCTGGGTTTTCTAATTTCATACACCACCCTCATTCATGGCTCCATGCAAAATAGTCACAACTCAAGAGTGAATCCCACTTATGTAAAGGAAAGGCACGGACCTGAAAAGACTCGATTGGTGTGCACTCAGTGTACGAGACTATCTCTCTCGTGACCCAGAAGAGACAAACAGCCCACATAGTGGTCATTTTTTAGTCTCCTTTGACATACCTTCTCGGTTGCCTTGAGAAGAAAGAGCTGATTGTTTGTTTTGCTGAAGCCTCTTTCATTTCGCTTGGGAGAAAGAGGCTATTAATATTGTCTTGCCATTCATCTTATATACTGATAATGCAGGCATCGCTTGAAGATGAAAAGAAATAGTGCATTACTGTCACCCTGGCAGATGACACATGAAGGTCTCACTGGATGCCTGTTCGAGTAGCCACAGAGCTATAGGGGGAGGCAGAGGTATAGGAAAAAACAGAAGATGTCTTTTGCTGAAATGGTAAAGCAGAAAACTTAAGATTTTTATGAAATGGTAGTTTCGTATGGAAAAAAAATGGTGACGATGGAACGGATAACGTTGTAGAGGTTAACACAGAAAGCCGCAAAGTGGTAGCATTAAATGCGGCTTAAATCTGTTGAGTCTGACACAGACTCCCTTTTCTATATTTGCTTCTCCTGTGGAGATGAAATGGGAATGGGGAATGATTGCCAAGAACCGAGTTTTTAAGGCTAAATGTTGATAAAATTAGTTCCCTGATCCAAATAACCCAACTGGTTGTTTATTCTTTCCCTGAAACATGACAGAATCCTGTGAAGACACACACACACACACACACACACACACACACACACACACACACACACACACACACACACACACACACACACACACACACACACACGCATCACATCAAAGCGGAGAATGCAACTATGCTCCACTATTAGGCTTCTTCCTGATTAGGATTGGTAATAACATGACTTGATATTATATGTAAAAAAAGTATTTGAATATAGTAAGAAAAGGATCCTGAGTTTCTCCAGTCAGTCACCTGTAGTTGCTCTCATGACCACCAGAGGTTGCATAATCTTTAAATGTAAATATAGATTTATTCATATGGAGGGATGACAGCTAATAAAAATGTATGGATGGCGATGTGAACTATGTCATTGTGTTCACGGGGGACGACGACGTGATGCGTCCCCATAAGAAAAGCCATCATCAACATCCTCCATTTGTGTTCTGACTCGCTCTCCTCGCTCCGATTTCACTTCCCAGCTGTCTCTCACGATCCCTCTCCAGGCATGTGACCTAGCTACAGACTTGTGGGAACTGTAGTGATGCTGTCAAGCTGAAAGCCTCCCATGAGCCTCTGTGGAAAAGAAACAAAAAAAAAAAATGAAAACAGAAGGAAACATTAGATCAACCCCCAAACGTCTGCACGAACCCGTGTATTTGTCAGGCTGACCTGGATTTACTTAAAACGGCACTCAGTCTCCCCGTCGAGAACTGTCACCACAAAACACGGCGCTTTCTGAGAGGTGGAGGTTTGACATCATCCGGTTTAGACGCATCCGCTTTAGATGCAGCTGCGCTTTGCACAAAGACCCTTGTCAATTAGATGCGATTACGAATACGGATGACTTGCTACGACAAACAAAGCACGGGGGGGGCGGGGGGGGGAGGGGCTGCTTGAGGTGAAAGTGGGAACAGAAATCACTCCTAATCACAAAGCACCAAAGAGTTTCTGCACACACCAAAGCACGCAAACGTCTCCAGCTCTGAAGGAAAAGCCTAAAATAAGAGTCGAAAAAGTCAACTCCGAACCGGGAATAATGGTGGAAAACTACATTTCCCTGCTAGTTTTCCCTCCTGGTTGACCCTGGCCCCGTTACCCAATCCTAGTTTCCCCCTCCGCCAGCAAAACCCGAGGTTTATTTCCCTGGTGGACATGCCGGACTTTCGGTCAGATCAATTGCCAGTGTCCAGGGCGCTTCACGGTTCCTCTAATTATAATCTTGTGCAGCTGGCGTGGGCCGGCGTAGCCGTGGGGCGGCCATTGTAATAGAGGCATCACTGGGCCGTAGACGGATGGAGCCGGGCGTCGGCCAAAGCCTCGCGGTCACCGCTGGCGTCGGCGGGGGGGGGGGAGGGGGGCTTTAGTCCAGCAGGCAGAGCCGGGGCCAGGGCGTCTTATCTGGCTCCTCCATGCTGCTCGCCGGACGCTGGGGGACAGCATTACCAATTCTCTCCCCTTCACCCTCTCTTCTTACAACCCCTGCATCGTTCCTCACGCCACACATCCTTATGAGAAGCCCGGGCACTTTGCCACGCTCGGGGCCGCACCAACTTCCCCGTAAATGCGAATTAGCTTTGGCTGGTTATCAGGGTTTTTGTTTTTTTCCGATACGGAACTTCGGATTTTAGGATTAAACTGTTTGTAAAAAAAAAGATCTTTCCACATGTCAAATACTTCCACATGTTTTCTCCCCCCCCACCCCAGACCTAGTTGTTTCTCGTCCCTTACTTGAGGAAGTGTGAATACTATGTGAAGATGACACTCCGCCCCCGCCCACCCGTCCCCCTTTCTGGCATTTCAGTTTCCTATCTCAGCCCCGTCGAGCGAGGTGTGAGCGAGCAGAGGAGTGGAAAAGACAGAAAAGAAGGGGAAAGGAGTGAGTGTGACAAGGAAAAGAGAGCAAGAGCGGAGACGAACAAGAGGGAGTGAAAATCGGCACAGACAGCAAATGGTTGGAGGGCGGATGGCGAGGGAGCGGCGCCACGAGACGGTTCGGACAGACAGAGGAGACAGCTGTAATCCGAAATGACTCCGAAATGAGGGCCCGGAAAAAACAAAAGACAAACGCGCTGCTGATAGGAACAGCTAAGACAGAGAGATTTGACGCAAAGAACATCAGAGAAAATAGAAACGAGGGGATAGCGGGAGGGAAGCCGGCATCTCGAATACACAAGTTAAGTGAGTTACATAAGCAGATTCTGCTGCTAGGGAACTGAAGGCTTCTGCTGGCGACATGGAAGGCTTTCTGTCGTCAGAGAAGAGGGGGAGAGGAGGAATAAACAACACATAAAAACTGACACGGAGATATTGTGAGAGGCACAAAGGCATGTAGAAAAACATGAGAAGGGGGAGTCTAAGAGAGACAGACCGGTTCCTGTGAGGCTTTCAAAAGGAGCCCAGACTCGGCTTCTCGCTTCTCCGAAAGCAAACGGAAAGCGACTGTTAGGGCAACAAGTGAGATCTCCTAAAAGCCCGAGAGCCGACCCGGGGGCCCCACGCTAAACCCAGAGCCGCGCGCACGCACACACTGGTCTTTCCTCGGCGTTGTGATGCCGCTCTGCGGCGGGGAGGTGGGTCTGCGAGCACGCGCAGAAAGTGTGTCACAGTGTGCATAAGAACGCTGTTTATTCCGAATAAATGGCTGTTTCTGTTTGCTGTTTTTGGACACATTTGCACAGCCCGGGAAAAAAAAATGAGAGCGTTTAAAGCCACTTGGTCTCGCAAACCAAACAGACCATGAAAAGGAAAAATAACAAAATCTGCCCCCTCCCTCCACCATCACCACCCCCTCTCACCTCCCTGCCCCACTCTCCAATTCCCGGCGGATAACAGGCTGCAGCTCCAGCCCAATCTTCACTCCACTCCTTTGTGTTTCAAACCACTGACTCCCTTTGCTCCCTTTTATCTGTTATTTCGCTTAATATTTTTCGGGCGGGAGGGGAAGGGGCAGGAGCCTGGGCTAATGTTTCCTTTGGCTACCTCCACCGCTGTCCTCCCTCCTCCGTGAGCCCTCCCCCCACCCCCTCCATCTGGATCCGTGCTTTGTCAGGGGTGTGACAGGTGTGTCAGGGTTCTCTCCATCACTCGCTCAACTTGTTGACCTTTGTCTTAGAAATGACTCCTCTCACACTTCTCTTCTACAAAAGCTCCGGTTGATGCGCTGTGACTCTGCCACCACTCAGCTGCCCCCGCCTCCCCCTGCCACCCACTTCAGATCGGGCAGAGCGGGGAAGCTCAAACCTTCACACGGCTGTTAGCCCGATTCTTTAGTTGGAAACCTGAGAATAAACCAGAGTAGATCAAGAGTAAAAAATGACATTTATTGGGTCACAGGTAAAGTATTTCAGCGCTGGGCTCTTCACAGAGGAAACCTCTCTCTCAGGGTCTCAGTCAGCAAAGAGCCCTGAGGTCTGGGGGTGATGAGTCTTTGTCTCCTGGGCTGGGCACACCCCTCAAAGGAGAACCGGACACAACCAAGTCCTATTGGTTAGTTATCTGTAAGACTAACAAGCCAGGTTCTAATTTATGTTGGTGACATTGGAATGTGGTACCAAATGGTGTGTGTGTGTGTGTTGACTTAAAGACGTGGATCTAATGCAACAGAGAAAGAGGATAGAAAGATAAGGAGAGAACAAAGAGAATCTGTAGTTACAGCCAGAGACTTCAACACAAAATATAGTTATAATATTAAGGGAAACAATCAATAATATGCATAGATCATGTGATAGCAAACAATGCTAAAATGTGTATTTAAAACCAAATCCTAACACGGCCGTGTAACTTTTGTGGACTTTTTCTGAATAATATCTCTGGCTCTGAAGGAGGAACCTTCCAGTGTGGAGAGGAAACGGAGGCAGAATTAAGAAAACAAAACGACGAAGCCGATGAGAAAAAAAAATGGCTGGCGCCATGAAAGATGCCTGTAGAAGTCTCAACTATTGTTCCTGCCAGTGCGAGCGGTGCGTAATCAGTCAGCCTTAACGTAGTAATGACACCATCTGGGCCCGGGGAAGACGGCAGCTTCTCCCCAGCTAAAAAAATGGATCGCATAGATCCAAAGCGATTAAGGCTCCGGCTGCAAAGGACCCGATCTCAGAAGGAATTCTAGCAGCTAATTAGTTATTGGTGGGTAATTTCTAACCACAGTCAGAAGCAAAACCTGTCCTTTCAGACTTGGGTAGGATGTTATTTCTGATGTTGTTTCGGACTACAGCTTAAACAGGAAGTTTAAATGTGCTGATGTGTGATGATTTCCTACAGAATTCCCCTAAAGGTCTCTCCAGCCTGTGACCCGTCCACTTTTTCATTCACCAACTGCAATCTCACTTTATCCCCAACATGTTGTTAACAGAAAATAGTCTCCGGTCCCGAAATCAAGCGTACTCAGACCGAGCCCTGGGATGTTACTCGTGTTTGTATCGCAGCATCCATTTTAATTTTAGAAATGACACATCTCGTTTATACATTTTTCAAATTAATTTTTTTTTCACATTGTTTTCGTGAGGACGGTGCCAAAAATAAAAGAGGGGGAAAAAAAAGTGACAATGATGGCTCTGGGTGACCTGTTGCCATAGCAACACTTCGCTATTGATCTAGCCAGCCCTCATCTCCTTTTACATTCGCCTTCACTCTCACCCCCCCCCCCCACCCCCCTCTATCTGTCTCTCTTTAGTTACTCTCTCCATCTTGGCTCTCACTTGCTTTCCATCTGTCTGTCGTGTTCCGTCTTGGAGATTGATGCCTTGTGGCGCTATGCTAACCTTCACCTGGGTCGAGCATACATTCCGCTCCTCTGTTCCAATCTGTCAGATTAAATCCGTCTCTACCTGCCTCATCCATAAACACATTTGTTCAGAATTTAAATCCTCACCCCAGGCAATGATTCAGTAAATACTTTGAAGTGCAACTGCGTAACGTGATTGCATTATTAAATGTTCCCCTGCCCAAATATAGACAAACTGCAGGCTAGGAACAAAAATGTACTTCATGCTCATTTCGGCTCATTTTAATTCATTTGGAAATATATGCCACATTTGCCCCCTGACACGCTGTTGATAACATGCCATGCACATTTTTTCCTCCCTTTTATTTGTAGAACAGTTCTGGCATCAGCTTCACACACTTTCACTTGGAAAACTATGAAGTTAGGAAGTTTTGTTATGATTGCAACCACTGTTAGCATCCCTGCAACGACTTCAAATCAGTCACAGTGGCGCTTGTGACACTTTAAAACTAAATGCAAATTCTTTAAGGGAAATTATGGAAATTGCCCTCAAATTAGAGTTGCTTTTGGTCCTGATACAGCACGCCTGCATTTCGCCTGCGTTAGATTATTTGAGAAGTTAGTCGTGTGCCGCAGACAGAAATCATTTAAATGGGTCGTTTCAGCTTGTGCACACACACTGTTTTTCATCTTCAATCAACAGAGTTGATGGCGTCAGGTTTCACGGCTGAAGCGCGTTGGCTGGAATTAATATCCCGCATACATCTCCCAGCACAGACTTTCTTCAAGGCCGTCGTAACTGCATGTTTTTTTATTTCATGTGCACAAATTAAGCTTAATATTCAAATCCATCTCTTCGCCCTGAGGGCTTCTGCCCTAACTTCAGAATTTATCAGTGTGTATTTATTTAATTTTCCATTTCAAAAGGCTTTTTCGTTCCCTGAAATAAATGATTATCCTGAACAATGAGAGCCGAAATGGCTTGCGAGTACAGTAGCAGGGCGACACACACGCACACTGTCATTTCCTCCACGTCTTTTTGGATTGTCATAGACATGCAAAATCTTGCAGTACATGCAGCATTTACATGGCCACCCCGTGCAGTCTCCTCATCCTTTTCTTTCAGACAGGGCTGTGACTAATGCAAGGAAAATGGCAGGAATATTCTGAGCATGGAGGAAGCTATTTTTTACGGTCCAAGGAGGGATGTATTTTAAAGTGGAAACTGCACAGGCTGTTCGCAGACCTCCTACACAATAGCACAGTTATTTGTGTGTGTGTGTGTGCACGTGTGGCGTGTGGGGGCCGGGGTGCGTGCTGCTCCAGCCCCCTGGTAGGTGGCTGATACATCATATCCTGTCTGCTAATAGACAACAGGCGTGTTTGGGATTTAATGACGTTCATCCTTTGCTTCTATCCACTGTAACAACCGGACTAAATGTGCCTCACCTCGGGTATTTTTGGGCGTTTGAGGCCTCGGGGCTCCTAAAAGTTTGAGTGACATGAACGTAAAAATAAAAGACATCAGCTGAAAGAAGAAATCAAAGCGTTTCACTCTTGCTCAAACTGTCACCTGCTGACAGTGGGCATGCCTATATGAGCCAATGGGAACCTCCTAGTTTAGTATTTGGTGATTTATTTATGAGTATTGGGTGGTTTGGGGCTTTTAATAATTGGCTAAATTCAGGTGAGTAGTTAAAATATTCTCCACTCATTTTTCTTTGTTAAAATGAGTTTTTGTGATGGTTTTTCCCTGGTTCTATATCAGAATATGAGCAGGACTTTTTGTTTATCAGACAATGGTAGAATCATCAAAGATAGTGCCAATCTTATCCATCTTATCCTGCTAAAACGATCCATTATACGTTTGCACACAAATGTGCAATCGTGCACTGACTAGTTTGAGGAACAGAGGTGTCATAACAGCTTCTAGAGCACACTGGTCCATTTCCAACATTAAGGCAACACAACCCACAGCCAACCCTACCGGCTTTGGACTGGACTGTGGGACAAATTTGAAACAATGGTAAAAATAGTAAGACTTTTCATAAGTTGAAGGACATTGAGGGACTGAAACATCACCTTTCAGTCCTGTTGAAACACAATTGTGTAAAATGTCAAATTTAGTAATAATTGCACATTTTTGTCTGGACTAATTGTTTCTTTGGTAACACTTAAAGGCACTTCTGTGTCTAACAGGATATGAATTCAGGACTGGCTCTCTGGGGATGTCACAAAGTTGTGACTTTAGTTCCAATTTCTTTTTAAACTTATTTGTTTTCATTTACTGATTGACTAGATTAAATCACTCAAACTTAAGTCATTCATTTTCCATCCATCTGACGGAACAGAATGAAACTTTTTACTGCATCCTACTCTTTACCTTTAAGCCGCATGTTCCCATATCCCAACAGTGACTTGAATTGATTGTCCGTGGTATGAAACCAGGACTTTATCTTTATCTAAAGCCATGACATCTCTGTAGAGAAAAGCTCAAATGAACCAGTTTTTTTCTGCGTGGAAAGGATTCTGTTTGTAACAGGCTGTGGGACCTGGAAATCCCAGGCTATAGCAGTGGCTCCTTCCCTGCCTCTTTCTCCCCCCATCATATCGTGCCGTCATGACTCTCCACCACTCTGAAAGCTTGTCTGCCTGTTTCGCTTTTGCCTTATTCTGCGGGCGCCATCAAAGTGTGACAGTCTCCTAATGAAAGCAAGATAAGCATGCCAAGCAAACTGTTAATTTCAAATAATAATAAAAAAAAAATCCCTTCACACATAAAGAAAAATACAAGTTCCTACTCTTATCGCCGCTGTATTCCTCTCTCCTCCATCCCTCACTCGCTGGAGCAAATTTGATTGGGTCCGGATAGGGAGAGAATGGCAGCAGATAAGGCCTCCGAAACTGTCGCCAAACGAGGCCTGATGCAGCGAGGATAAGGAGCGGAATGCAATTATGCCGGCAGAATTCTTATATTAAACCCAAAACACAGGTATAACAGCGCTGCCTCCACCTCCATTACCTTTTCTCCACCCGACGCCCCTCTATCTGCTCAGCCCTACCCTACCGGGGAGGACGAGTGTCTAATCTCAGCGGGCACAGATCTCTCTCTCAGGTCTTAACATGGCTGTAATCGCTCCCTCAAACCCCCCCCCCCCCCCTCCCCCTTACATTCACCCCCTCTCCTCACCCCACCCTCAGCAGTCAGATGAATTGCGGCTGATAACGGCGTCGCCGGGGAAACATTTTCTTCTCCTTCTTCTTCCCCCTGCCTGGAATAGGCCAGCGCGGCTGTCATCTCGCAGATAGTTACAGCTGTTTTCGTCTGTCTCCCTAAATGCATTTCACACTGACTCCGAGCGGCTCCGTAATGCGGGAATTCGTGTCACACTTAACAGGCATGCTCATGAATTTGTGTTCTCCACTTCCCGGCCCACCAACAACGAGCCGAGCCGCCTCAGTTTTTCTGATTTCCTTCGTGTTTGCGGCGCCTCCGCTCGCTCGCTGTCGGGAAAACGGGCAAAAACGGAGCGAAAACCACCAAAAAACGCCGGACGGTTTGGGATTTAGGATGTTCTGCAGCTTCCTGGTGGGGGAGAACTGGCGGAGAATTATAGTTATAATGGTGGCCAACCCTGACAGCCAATGGGAAGGCCTCCCATTATCCCACTCCTGGCAACGCCATTGTCAAAGAACAAATAAATGCCTTTTGATTTCTCTGGAAGATTCTTGGAGTAAAACCGTTAACATGCACAGTAGAATGAGAACAGGCCGATGTTATGAGATGTTTCTATCCAGGGAGGAGATGTCTTGCGTTGCTGGGGGGGCATCGGTGGGAGCAGGGCTGCTGAGCGGGGTTTTATGGGACTGATGTCGGGGGCTGTGATGTGGATGAGATGTGGAGCGGCCATCACGCAGCACTCTGCTGTTTCCTGTTCTCCAGCTGTGCCGTGCGCGCCTGCCACAGCACTATTAGGGGGTCCGGGTCACCGCCCGCAGAGTGCTCCATTGTCAGCCTCCCGCTTAACAGACAGAGAGGGGAGAGCGAGGTCCAACCTCTATTGTGGCACCGTTGCAAAACAGCCGAGGAGATGAAAAAAAAACATCTGATGACTGTATAATTACACAGTGAATGCAGTCCCTCCCCCACCAACAATTTCCCCTTTTTTTTTCTATTCATTCCTTTTCTTCCCCTCTGTCGCTTTCTTTTTTTTTTTTTGGTGGAGTGTCTACTAATTAAGCACTTCCATTAGGCAGCCTGTAATTGGTTTGGAAAGTAATGACAAGCAAGTTTATTTACAAGGTAATTAGAATAAAGGCAGGCTTTGTTCTGATAATAATCATTTAGGACTGCAGGAGAGGGGAGAGAAAGACAATCTGGATCCGTATTATTCGACAGACAGGCAATTCAGCGCTCTATATGTACTTATTAATGCTTTGTCCCGTCTGTAAACACGCTGCACTCTGCACATGGCCTGACCCTTTTTTCATCCTGCTGCTGTTTTGTTCTGTGTGCAAATACAGGCCTTTCTTTGATAAGTGGATAAGATTGAGCTAAATCAAAGGAGACATGCTGGGCAGCTTTCTTCATCTCTTCCCTCCCAGCCATCATTATGCTAAATGTACAGAACTGGTCTGTCAGCTGAAAGCTGGAGACTCCGCTCCTACCCGGTGCGACGGCTTGAAAGGACGAGTCAGACATTGTGTTATTCCAATAATGTACAATTTTCTTCTCACGGCAGATTGGTAGGTGGATACAAAATAGATGGCGGGCTTGGAGGAGGAGGCTGACAGAAAAAAGAGAGTGGGAGAACGTGAGAGAGATAGAGAGAGAGTGTGGAGGTGGAAGGTAATGCCCCGTACACTTGGACATCTCTGCCCTTCACTTTCCAGGCAACAGATGGAAACAGTGTATTAAGGCACCCGGGGGCAACCCCGGGCACCCTGGCAGAGCTCAGGCACGGCCCGGTTCACGGGGAGCAGGTGGGCATCTGTTCCATGCCCTTAATCGCTTGCCGCACCCGCCATCCCCGTGGCGAGTCTGGCTCTTTGTGCGGAAGGATGCATTTATTTATTTTTCCGAGCGCAGGATCCGTGTCTCGGTTTTGTCACCTCTCCGCTGTCTCCCGTTAGGGGCAGAGCTCGCGTCTGTGACCCCTCGTGTCAGGGGCCACATTCTCCAGCCCGACGAGGTTTAGCGAGCAGAAGCGCCTGTTTGAGCGCGGGCGTCACTGAAAGGCCCCCTCGTTCAGCACCCGGAGGTCGCCGTGACGAGCTTCTCCATGGCACTCGGTGCAAACGGGGTCCGTGGGTTTAGCAGAAGGTTAAGACGGCTCGCAGCAGCCTGTCCTCTTTTTCGGAGTCACTTTTCCGGCTGGTCCGACTCCCCCACACAGACTTTCCTATCACCTGAAACAGATATGATGTGAAAAAGCAAATAGGACCTCTAGCCCATTTCTTTTTTTTTTTTTTTTACAAAATTTGTATTATTTTTTCAGAAATAATACAGTGTGGTACAAATGTACATGTGTATTTTTACATTTTTAAACATAAAAAACAACCAAACACAAACACAGGGTGATTACAAGAGTGTGAGAAAAAACAAAACAATAAAAAAAAACCTTATTGCATAATTAGTGGAACGACAGGTCTCCAACGTTTATTGAATATGGGTGTTTGTAGTCTCAGGGAGTATGTTATATATTCCATTTGGTATATGTCCCAGACCTTCTGGATCCATGTATTATAGCAAGGAGGCTCAGGTTGGAGCTCTAGCCCATTTCTAACGTGGTTAAAGGGGCTTTAATCCGTGTCTTGGTATTTTCCTTAACTTAACAAAATTGCTTTGCTGACTTAGTTTTGGCGACTTTGGTTTTCGATTCTCAGATATTTCGCAGCAAGATTCAAATGCATCTTCTCAAGAATGTGAATGTGTTCCACATAATCACCTGAGATTTGTCAGCAGACACGTGAACACAGATATAGGTCAGCATGTGTGGTCTCTCTCGTGGGGATAGGCAAGCCTTCTGCTTTCCCGCTCTGAACTAATCAGGACTTTGTTGTGGATAATGGTGCCACATTAGGATGAAACATCTGTGACTTACAGGTTTGGCTTTAATGTGATGGGAACCTCTTTGTTGTTATGATAAAGAAAGAAATGAGCCTGCACCACAAACCCTGAGAAGGAGTGTGTGGACTTAGCTGCAGCCGGGTAAGGCTGCTGACAGCCGACAGCAAATATTTTGTTCCTCTTATTGTTGTCTCTGTTTCTCTGCACAACTTTTAAATATTGAGTGAGGCTCTACAGCAAACATAAACAGCCTTCAGTAAATATGATTGGCAGCCATGTTTCAAAGCCAGGCTAATTCCATTAAGCTATCGATCTCTGGCTGCCTCGGCTTCTGCCTCTCGCGCTGGCTATGAATACCTCTTTACTTTGTCCTGGCCCTGGGCTCTAGCTAAGCTGTGCTCTGCCTGTCTGTCTGCCCATCCATCTGCCTTCCTTTACAGCGGGAGAATAACTTTTCAGACATCTCTCAACATGGGGCTCGTGCATGGTGGATGAACAAAGAGAGGCGTTCTGCGCCCGGCGCACCAAAAAACTGAGATGCTGACAGCTGGTTACTGCGAAATAGCTGCAGCTCTGAAGCGTTGGGAAATGTGTGGACTGAATGATAATTGTTTGCTCCCCAAAGTGTTTCCAACATCATATTAAAACCATCTTACAGCCCTTTGAAAAACGCTGTTGTGTAAGCCTCGCATTGTCCGCCGCTCCCTGTAGTTTGTGGCTCATTCTCCGCCATCGTTTTCTGACCTATATTTTTCTTTCATCTGCCTTCTGGCGAAAATGATCTGAATGAAAAAGGTATATTACCAGCTCTCCTTGCCTGAGCACCACACTTTATTGCTGTCAAACCAAGCTTGAGATTTGGTTGGGATCGGGAGCAAAGAGGGGATGAGGGAGGGAGATGAGAAGAGGAGGGGGGGGGGGGGGGGATGGAGATGATGGCTCAGGCTCCACTGGAGACTTCGCTGTTGTTCCACTCGAATCTGACTTTGCTGAGTAAATCATTTGGTTGACTGGCATGGTGTGCTCCCACGTCTGTGCTCCCCACGCTTTTTCCTCATCGACGGTCCCCCTCTTCCCTTTGCCATTCATCCCCACGTTTGGCTAAGTGTGTGTGACACACACACACTCCCCGTCCTGCTGGTTATTAGGTGACACATCTGTGGCTCCGCCCACACCGTGGATCTGTGACTGTCGTGGCTCACGCGTGGAAAATCGTCCTACTTTACCCCCAACAAGGCACTTATCGGATTTGAAAGTTTGTACCGAGGAGATTTCCTGTGTTTTTTTCGTCTCTTTGCACCAAGACAACACTCAAACACACAAATAAACCCACACATAAAAGCTGCACCATGAGTCCATTGTTGGGTTTATTATCTTTTCCCACAGGTGAGCTCTGTGTGCTCCTTTTGCACCGTGGGACATGTTATAAAGTGAGGAATGAAGTGCTACTTAGAGAGGCAAGACCACATCCTGATCTCCTCTCTCATCCAATCACGCTTCTACACACACACATATATACAAAGCGCGAGCGCATCCACACACAGTGGCTGAGCTCTAAGGAGTAACGAAGCAAACAATGAGTTTCCCCAGTGCATTGTGGCTCGGCCGCCCTGCTTTAAATGTGAGCAGAGTCATCAGCACTTAAACGCTTGATTGATGGCACAGAAGTGAGGATGATTGTGGGATATGCCAGCTCCGAATGACAAGCAATTACTCATTTTGTGTAGTGAAAACCTTAACACCAATCATAGAAGCTTTACACCATGCTAACGCTTTATGTAATATTATATGTTCCCTTCATCTACCCCCTCTCCCACCCTCGCTGCCATCCCCCGGGTGCCTGAGCAGACGCTTAAATAACATCATTTGTAATGGCTGAAGTGATGGCAAAACAGGCTTGCTAAGTGAGAAGAGACAACTGCTTTAGGGATTTTTTTTTCACTGCCTTTTTTTTTTTTTTTATATTTGATTTGATTTCCCTTCATTAAAGCAAATCCATAGAAGAGAGCCGGGAATCCTGGCAGGTTCTCCTTAAAGCGGTCCTGCAGACGTTGGTGCCACCGATTACTCCTCTAAATATTTGTCACACTGTAGCTCAACACCGTCATCAGTCCGGCAGGATGTTGCTATGGGAACCGAGGCTTAATTATGTTCCTTATTTTTATAAATGTGTCTGTGTAGTATATGTGCGTCCCCCACCCTTCCAGCCCCCCCCCCATCCCTTCTCTCCCAGCTTCAGTCAGTATAATATCATTCTGCGGTTGTGAGATAGCGAAAAGTGCTGTCCTCCTTTCTCTCCTCTCCCTTTTGCTTTGCCAAAACTACAATTACCCCTGCACTCGTCTCCTCCACAAAATCACTGTAATTATCTGCAGCCTGCATGGGCACACTGGCTGGCAACAGGTGCCGTGTGAATGCTAATCCCCTCCCCTCGGCCACATGCTATTCTTCTGCCCGGCCTCTGACAGACCAACTGTCACTGGCAGAAGGAAAGACACTCCGACGCTGCGCGGTCCTTCGCATGCCGCATGCACGTGGACGATAATTAAGCTGCCCGGAGACGCCCGGTTGTTGATGTCAAGTGTAGTTAAAATATAGAGAGCTTTTGTGGGACGTGTGGGCTTCTGTCTGTCCTCCTCGTGGTAATGTGTGCCCGCATGCGGACGCACACTCAGGTTTGACATCAATCCGTGGCGCTAAATGAAGTGTGAAAAACAGGTCAGAGAGGACTTCCTGTCTTTATAAACACCCTAAATGCCGTCCAGATGTTCCGCGCCGCTCCCGTCCCGACGAAATCTGCCCGCGTCAGCCCCGAATGGCAAAATATAGCCTCTTTAAAGTGAAATACACTAACGGAGGCCAGGCATCAGCATGCTCTACCCCAGCTGCGGCACGCAGACTCCGGGCCGGAGTAAAAACGTCAGCTCACACGTGTGTATTTATGGGGCTTTTCACCATCTTTGCACGAGTGCCACCCCAAAAGAAAATGAGTGCCCTCTCTGTATGATCAACAGTGGTGCTAGCTTTTGAGGAAAGGCCAAAACGCCAGTATGTATGTAGAACCTGCTCCCAGTCAAGAGCCGATGGGCAAGAAAACAGTGTGTACACAATCCGAGTGTGTAGTCTGAGTGGAAAATCACGTGTCCCGACTCCTCTCTTCTTGTAACAGTGCTCGAAATGCAAGATAATGCCAGGATGTGGCACACCAGACATTAAACATTAGGGTGGCTTTTAGTTTGAACACAGTACATTAGGAAGAACAGCACAACTGTTGGGGACAGATAAGATCAATAAATGAATAAATAATGATGCCTCTTAACTTCCGAGGAACCGCTGAATACCCACACAACAGTCCAGCTTGCCTCGAACCCC